>CM038216.1:32311360-32473663 GCA_021442155.1 Cymbidium sinense | reverse complement strand
TCAACCCTAAACACATCGTATGGCAAACACAAGAATATCAACAAGGAAGAGATTAAATTCAAAATGGAATTTTCATTAATGATAATTATTTTCAAACATAATTTATAATATTTAGTTAGAGCCCATTGATTAGAAGCAGTTCTCTATTATGATTAATAAGCTGATAAGATCCTCCTTAATAGGCCTTCTCTATGGCAAAAGGGCCTTCCCAAGTGGGTTCAAACTTGCCTCCCATCTTACGACTAGCAACAAACCATCTCCTTATATATAAAATAAGCTCTTCTACTTCAAATGCCCTAGGTCAGACCAACTTGTTGTGAGATTGAATCATTTTAGCTTTGTACAACTCGAGATTTTGGCATGCCCGCATGTGTCTCTCTTCCAAACCTTCGAGCTCTTCTAACCGTAACTTGACATCCTGCTCTGTTGTGATCCTGCTACCCATAGCTATCCTTAGTGATGGGAGTCGATTTTGTAATGGTAGAATGGCTTGGACCCACACACTAAGGAGAAAAGAGTATAATGAGTTGGAGTTCTATATGTGCGGTTGGCCCACAAGGCTTCAATTAATGCCATGCCACTATCACTTGTTGTTGTCGATTGACTTCTTTAGTATTTGGATGATAGTTTTGTTGAAGACTTCTGCTAAGCCATTTGCCCTCGGGAAGTTGATAGTAGAATATCTCTAATCTATGTTGTGTCTCTGGGAAAAGTTGTTAATCTCGGTGCTCTTGAATGTAGTACCATTATCAAATATAATTCATCGAGGCACTCCAAACTTATATATGATATTATTCCTAAAAAAGTAGAGCACATGCTAAGTTGTGCCCTCTCTAAGTGAAATCGCCTAGTTGGAAAAGTAGTTAGTAGCTAAGATGAACCGATGACCCTTGGAAGATGGAGGATCAAACAAACCCACAATGTCGGTACCCCAACACTTGATTAGACATGAGGCCATTTAGGATGTAAGAATGTTGGGTGGTTGGTGTAGGGCCACACTATGTATTTGACATTGGTGGCCTCGCCTAGCCATATCCATACAATATTTGATCATCGACTGTCAGTAGTATCCTAGTATCATGATCTTAGCTTTCATCTTCGGACCCGATTGGTTGGCTCCACATAATCTTGAGTGTACTTCGTTCATGATCTTATGGGCTTCATGATTGTCTAAACAACGTAACCACATATGATCAAAATATCGCTGAGATAAGACACCATCCACAAGAGCATAAGAAAGTGCTCTCTGCTTCATCTGATGGATTTGGGATCTCTCTTGAGGTAGTTTGCCTTTATTTAGGCAATCCATGAATGGTTGCCTCCACCCAAATCATCATCCTTTTGGCAATGGTAACCTCCCCTTCAAGAGAGTACTTTTTGATAAGTTTAATATCAATAAGGGATAAGACTTGTCTATTTCGCACCATTATTAATAAGGACTCATTCTCAGACATGCCAACTTCTTGGCATGCTTAGCTAAAGTATACGCTATGATGTTCTCTCCTTAAGGAATCTTATAAATGGTAACCTCTAGGATTTGGGCCAACAACTCCATGGTGTACTTGTGGTAGTGATGGAGCTTGAGCTTTATAACCTTATAGGACCCAACGATTTGGTTGATAATTAGCTGAGAATCCCCAAAGATGTTGATGTTCTGGATGCTTGGAATAACGGATAACTACAGACCTACAATTAGAGCCTCATATTCAACTTTTTATTGGTGCAAGGATTGGACAGATGATATGAGAATTTCATCACATCACAGTACAGAGTTAAGAGAACTATCCTACCCTTGCCTTTTCTGGAATAGTAGATTTTGATTTTTCTCCTCTTTGAGAGGAAGTCGCACCATCAAAGTACATCTCCTAATGGTGAATGCTAGTATCCCCTAAGTTCATGATTTGTTCAACGAGGAGATCATGACTCAGTGGAGAGTCAGCAAGAAATGGGTATGTTGCTAAGAAATCCGCTAGTGCTTGTCCTTTCACCGCATGGAGGGGTACGAAGGTAATGTCAAACTGTGAGAGGATCATGGTCCATCGTGCAAACCGTTAGGATAGTATTGGCCATGTCATGAGATGCTGTAGTGGATTGATTCTAGAGATTAAGTTCATTTTATGAGGAAGCATGTAGTGCTGTAACTTTTGGGATGCAAAGATTAAAGCTAGGAAATACTTCTCAATGGTTGGACAATTAGCCTCAGTAGGGATTAAATGACGGCTGAGGTAATATAGTGCATTTTCCTTCCCTTCATCGTTGCTTGGGCCAACAAAAAATTAAGGGAGTCATCTAATGTAGTAGTGTATGAAAGTACTTTCTGGATATGCTAGAACCTGACATCATGTAATGCTTGATGTCTTTGAAGGCATGCTGACTCATCATCCCACTTGAACTTGGCTACCTTTTGAAAGAATGAGACATCTTCCCAATAGGTTTGATATAAATCATCTTAGATACGCCAACCGCCCTTGAAATGATCTAAAGTTGAGTCAAACTTTTAGGGAGTGGAATCTCAATATCGCCTTGATCTTCTCAATCGATTTCAATTACCGGTGTTGGACAACAAACCTAGGAATTTTCTTGAAGCCACTCCTAATGAACACGGGGTTCATTTTGAGGTTAAATTGTCTTAACTATTTGAAAACTACTTTCAAGTCAAAGAGATGGTCTTCCTTATCTATACTTTTCACCATTAGATGATTGACATAGCACTCGATGATGATGAGTTCGACAGAACATCAACGCCAACTAAGCTCGGGATTTGGCGGTGGAGGCAAAGGTGAGGCTTAACGTAGTGGTGGTGGTTCTAAAGGAGCTTGTGGATATGGAGGTGGTGAGCAAAGGGTGGTGTGGTGGTGGAGAAGCACGAGGTTACCCGTGGTGGTGTGAAGGAGATATCAAGAATATGATGTTGATCGCTACTCAAAAGGCGTAGTGGTTCTCGATGGGAACTAGAGAAACGAAGAACGGCCAATCCGACCATCTACTATGGAACGTGTCTTTATAAGAGATACAATTCTTATCTAGGGTTTTCGATTTGCTCCATGCGTTTCATTTTGATCTATGTTGTCATTGGTGTCTTAGAAAACTTGGTGTGTTACTTGGCTGATGAAACCAAATAGAAGAAATGTAATATGAATTTGTTCTTTGTTAAAAGAAAACCAAAACCAACCCTAGACATAAAACCTAAACCCTAAACCCTAAAACCCTAAAACCCTAAATCCTAAACCCTAAACCCTAAAAAATCCTGAACCCTAAACCCTAAATTAACCATGAACCCTAAACCCTAAACCCTAAAACCTAAACCCTAAACCCTAACCCTAAACCCTAAACCCTAAACCAAACCTAAACCCTAAACCCTAAACCTTAAACACTAAACCCTAACTAGATAAAAACCTAAACTGAACTATATAAACCTAAAAATAAAATAAATAAATAAACCTAAACTAAAATATAATAAAATTATAAAATAAAATAAAAACCTAAACTAAAACCTAAACCAAAACAAAAACCAAACAAGAAAATAAAATAAAAAATAAAAATTAAACTAAAATAAAATAAACAAAAACCTAAATTAAAGTAAAAAATAAAAAACCTAAATAAAATAAACCTAAAATAAAATAAAATAAAAACTAAATAAAAAACTAAACCTAAAAATAAACCTAAAAAATAAATAAAATTAAAACTAAACCCTAAACTAAAATAAAACTTAAACCTAAAATTAAAATAAAATAAACCTAAACCTAAACTAAAATAACTAAAACCTAAACCTAAACTAAATAAACTAAAATTAAACATAAACTTAAAATAAACTAAAATTAAACCCTAAACTAAATATATAATAAAATAAACTAAAAATAAAGCTAAACCTAAAGCCTAAGCCATAAACCCTAAACCCTAAATCCTAAACCCTAAACCATACCATAAACCCTAAAATTAACCCTAAACCCTAAACCTATAACCCTTAACCATAAACCCTAAACCCTAAACCCTAAAAACCCTAAACCCTAAACAAACCACAAACCTAGCCAAGTAGTAACTAAACCCTAAACCCTCCAACTTTAAACCATAAAAGCACAAAACTTCAAATAAACTAAACATTAAATGTAAAATAAGCAGCAAACCCTAAATAAAAAAAGCATAAATACCAAAACCAAATAAAGTAGAAACCCACTTAACCACAGACTAAATAAATAAATAAAATAAACCCCAAACCTTAAGCACTAAACTTAAAGTAACTAAATAAATTATAAAATAAACCTAAACCCTAAGAATGGGAAAATCCTTGACGGTAGGAACATCACCGTCAACCAGTGAATCCCAGATCGGTGGTGGAGGCAAAGGCGGATTGTGTAGTGGTGGTGAGGGATCTAGAGGTGCTGGTGGATATGAAGGTGATGGTCAGAGTAGTGGTGGTTATGGAGGTGGGAGGAGCGACGGAGGTTACAACCATGGTGGTGGCGAAGGGAGAGATCGAGGATAGGATGGTGGATCCCGCTACTCGAAAGGTCAGGGTGGTTCTGTTGGGAACTGGAGAAACTGAAGGATGGCCAATCTGATCTGCTGCTTATGGAACTATGTCTTTACAATAGAGATGATTTTAGTTATCAAGGGTTTTTGATTTTCTCTACACATGCTCTTTTTTTATCTATGTCATCACTTGTGTCTTAGAAAACTTGGTGTGTTACTTGGTTGATGAAATCAAAAAGAAGAAATTTTGAATCTTAATTTGTTATCTGTTAAAAAAAAAACCAAAAATCCTAATCCCTAAACCCTAAACCCTAAACTCTAAACCCTGAAAACCTAACCCTAAAACTTAAAACCTAAAACCTAAAACCTAAACCCTAAACCCTAAACCCTAAACCCTAAACCCTAAACCTTAAACCCTAAACCTAAAACCTAAACCCTAAACCCTAAACCCTAAACCCTAAACCTTAAACACTAAACCCTCAAAAGCTAAAAACCTAAACCTAAAAATAAAATAAATAAAAAAAACTTAACCAAAATAAAATATAAAATAAAATAAAATAAAATAAAAACATAAACAAAAACCTAAACCTAAACCTAAACATAAACCTAAAAGGAAATAAAAGAGACTATAAACTAAAGTAAATTAAAATAAATAAAACCTAAACTAAACTAAAATAAAAAAGCTAAATAAAATTAAAATTAAACCTAAAATAAAAAAAATAAATCTAAAATAAAAACTAAATAAAAACCTAAACCAAAAAAATAAACTTAAAAATAAAACATAAAAAATAAATAAAAATTTAAACCTAAACGCTAAACTAAAAAAAAACCTAAACCCAAAATAGAAATAAAATAAACCTAAACCTAAACTAAAATAAACAAATCTAAAATAAATAAAAACTAAACCTAAAATAAACTAAACTAAAATCTAAACATAAACCCTAAATAAAATAAAATAAACTAAAATAAACCTAAACCTAAACTAAAACAAACCTAAAAATAAACCTATAAAACCTAAAACCTAAACCAACAAAATAAAAAATAAAAGTAAACCTAAAATAAAAAATAAAACCTAAACCTAAAAAATAAAATAAAACTAAACTAAAAATAAACCTAAACCAAAACCAAAAAATAAACTAAAATAAAAAAGCCTAAACTAAAATAAAATAAAACAAATAAAACTAAACTAAATAAAAGTAAAAATAAACCTAAATAAAAATAAAAAAATAAAATATGCTAAAATTAATAAAAAATAAACTAAATAAACTAAATAAACCTAAACGTATGAGTTTACTTTATTAAAAAAATGACCATAAACTTAAACCCTAAACCCAAAAACAAACCCTAAACTATGAACCCTAAACCCTAATTACACAACGCTAAACTTTAAAACAGCCTTCCCAACTAAACTAAACCTAAAACCCTAAATCGTGATTCCTAAACCCTAAATACTAAATCCTAAAACATACGACCCTAAACCCTAAACCCTAAATCCAAACCATAAACCCTAAACAACCCTAAACCTAAACTAAATAAAACTTAAAAAATAAATAAATAAATCTAAACTTAAATGAAATAAAATAAAATAAAAAACCTAAACCAAAGCTAAACGTGAACCTAAACTTAAACCTAAACCTAAGCATAAAATTAAATAAACCTGGATAAAATTAAACATAAAATAAAATAAACCTAAATATAATAAAATAAAACTAAATAAAACCTAAACCTAAAATAAAGTTAAAAATAAATAAAATTTTAAAATTTAAACCCTAAAATAAACAAAATAAAATAAACCTAAACCAAAACTAAAATAAATAAAACATAAACCTTAACATAAAATAAACTTAACCTAAACCATAAACTAAATAAAGTAAAATAAACTAAAAATAAACCTAAACCTAAACCTAAACTAAAATAAATAAAACATAAACCTTAACATAAAATAAACCCTAAACCCTAAACTAAATAAAGAATAAATTAAAATAAACCTAAACCTAAACTAAAATAAAACCTAAATGTAAACCTAAAATAAAAACCTAAAACTTAAATGAAAAAAAAATAAAATAGAAACCTAAACCTAAAAATAAAAATAAAAAATAAAACCTAAACTTAAAAAATAGAATAAAAATAAAATGAAACTAAAAATAAGCATAAACCTAAACATAAACCTAAAATAAACTAAAATAAAAACCTAAATTAAAATAAATAAACCTAAAAAAACTAACTAAATAAAAAAACCTAAATTAAAATAAAAATAAGATAAATTAAAATAAATAAAATAAACTAAATAAACCTAAACCTACCCGGTTTGCTTAAATTTTAAAGGCCCTAAACTGGCTCTCTAAAGAATCAAAAACTACCTGGCTGAACTTAACCTAGGCCCTGAGCCCAGGCCCTAAACCTACCCTAAACCCTAAACCCTAGGCCATGACCACTACTAACCCAGGCCCTAGGCCTTGACCCACAAATGCCACCAAACCCTGATGCTGAGCCACTGCATATAATAACCCTAAACCACTTAAACTCTGAGCCCTCAAACATGACCCTAAAGCTGAGCATTAAACCCTATCTTAAAGCCCTGGGCTCTAAATCCTGGGCCCTGGGCCACTGACCCTAATACTGCCAGGCTCAACCTAGGTTGGCCCTAGGCTAAATAAAACCTAAAATTCAGATAAATAAAATCTAAACTAAAATAAAGATAAAATAAATTAAAACCTAAACCTAAACTTAAAATAAATTAAAATAAAAGTAAAATAAACTAAAATAAATTAAATTAAACATAAACTAAACTAAAAAATAAAATAAACCAAAGAATAAAACATAAATAAAATTAAAACTAAGCGTAAAATAAAATAAAATAATCCTAAAATAAAACTAAATAAAATTAAACATAAAATAAACCTAAAAATAAAACATAAAAAGAAATAAAAAGTAAAACCTAAAAAATTAAAGAACCCTAAACCTAAAATGAAAATAAAAACAAACAAAATAAACCTAAACCTAAACTAAAATAAACTAAACTAAATAATTAAAATCTAAACCTACCTAAACCTAAACCTAAACTAAAATAAAATAAAATTAAAAAAACTTAAACCTAAACTAAAAAAATAATCCAAATAAAAGCCTAAAAAAAAAAAAACCTAAACCTAAACCTAAAATAAAAATAAAACATAAACCTAAAATAAAATAAAATAAAACTCAACTAAAAATAAACCTAAACCTAAAAAATAAACTAAGATAAAACCTAAACTAAGATAAGTAAACCTAAAATAAATAATCTAAATTAATTAAAAATAAAAAATAAACCTAAATAAAATTTAAAAATAAAATCAACTCAAATAAATAAAAAAATAAACTAAATAAAGCTAATGTTGGGTTTGCTTAATTTAAACCCAGACCCTAAATTGGCCCTGACCCAGATCCTAAACCTGACCTTAAACCTAAAATACAAACACTAAACCCACAAACCACTGGCTAACCTACAAACCACAAGGCTTTAAACCACAGGCCACAAGCTAAAACCTGAATCCCACAAAACCATAAATCCACAACCACAGCCCAAACCCTAAAACACTGAGCCTGCAACTCTAAACCTAAACCCTAAACCCTAACAATCCACAGGCCACAAAACCTAAACCCCAGCCCAGACTTTAAACCTCTATGAACCTGAACCCTAAACCTAACCACAAACCTAAACCTTAATCCCTAAACCCTAAACCCTAAAACCTACAACCCTAAACCCTAAACCCCAAACCCTAAACCCTAAACTAATCCTAAACCTTAAGAATGGGAAGAACCTTGATGGCAGAAACATCACTGTCAACTAGGATCAGTCTAGATCTGGCAGTGGAGGTAAAGGCGGCGGTTACTGCAGTGGTGGTGGGAGATTTGGAGGTGCTGTTGGACATGGAGGTTGTGGTCTGAGTACTAGTCATTATGGAGGCAGAACGAGCGATGAAGGTTATTGATGTGGAGGTGGCGTAGGGAGAGATCGAGGATATGATGGCGGATCCCAGCGAGAGGGTGGTTCTAATGGGAGCGAAGAAACAGATCCGATCTAGCTTATGGAGCATGTCTTTCTGAGATGGTTCTACTTATCTAAAGATTTTGATTTTCTCTATGGGTGCTCATTTTTTATCTATGTCATCGTTTGTGTCTTAGAAAACTTGGGGCACTTGCTTGAAGAAATCAAAAAGAAGAAATGTTGAATCTGAATTTGTTCTTTGTTAAAAAAAACTTTAAACCCTAAACCTAAAACCTAAACCCTAAATCCTAAACCTTAAACCCTAAACCCCAAACCCTAAACACTAAATCCTAAATAACCACAACCACAACCACAAAAAGCTAAAACATAAACTTAAACTAAATAAAATTGAAAAATAAAATAAATAAAATACTTAAAACAAAATAAAATAAAAATAAAATAAAACATAAACTAAAACCTAAACCTAAACCTAAACCTAAAAAAAATAAAATAAAAAATTAAAACAAATTAAAATCAAATAAATAAAGCCTTGGCTAAAGTAAAAATAAAATAAAAAACCTAAAAAAAAAAACTAAACCTATAATAAAATAAAATATACCAAATAAAATGAAATAAAATTTAAATAAGATCCAAAACCTAAAAAATAAACTTAAAAATAAAACCAAAAATAGATAAAATAAAACCTAAACCTTAAACAAAAGCTAAACCTAAAATACAAATAAAATAAACCTAAACCAGAAATAAACTAAATCTAAACCTAAATCTAAACCCTAAAAAAAATAAAATAAACTAAAAATAAACCTAAACCTAAACTAAAAAATAAAACCTAAAAATAATCCTAAAATAAAAACCTAAAAACTAAACCTAAAAAAATAAAATAAAAACCTAAACTTAAACCTAAAAATAAAAATAAAACCTAAACCTAAAAAATAAATAAAAATAAAACTAAACTAAAAAATAAACCTAAACCTAAACCTAAACTTAAAATTTAAACTAAAATAAAAAACCTAAAGTAAAATAAATAAACATAAAATAAATAAACTAAACTAAATAAAAATAAAAATAAACCTAAATAAAAATAAAAAAAATGAAAACTAAAATAAATAACCAAAACCCTCCAAACCTTAACCTTAAACCTAAAACCCTAACCCTAAACCACAAAACCTACAACCCAACCAAACCATAAAACCACAAACCTAAACCTTAAATCCCAAACCCTAAACCCTAAAACCTGAACCTACAACCTACTGACCTACAACCTACAACCCACAACCTAAACCCTAAACCCTAGGCCAAAATTCTAAACCATAAAATCCCAAAACCTAAAACCTAAACCTAAAATGAAATTAAACCTAAAAAATAAAAAATAAAACCCAAACCTAAATAAAATAAATAAATAATAAATAATAAAATAAACCTAAACCTAAACCTAAATGTAAAATAAAATAAAAATAAAAAAATAAAACTAAACTAAAATATAATAAATAAAAACCTAAACTAAATTAAAAAATATAATAAACCTAAAATAAAACCTAAATAAAATAAAACTAAATCTAAAATAAAATAAAATAAACCTAAAATAATAAAATAAAACTAAATAAAACCTAAACCTAAAAAATAAATTAAAGATAAACCTAAACCAATAAAAAAACTAAATAAATAAACTAATAAACCTACTAAAATAAACTAAACTAAAATAAATAAAACCTAAACTAAACTAAAATAAACTAAACCAAAACCCTAAACTAAATAAAATGAAAATAAAATAAAAATAAACCTAAACTTTATGGTAAAACTAGCCCTAAAACTAAGCCCTGCCCTAAACCCTAAAGCTGGCTTTAAACCTTAAATGACCCTACCCCACCACACCCTAAACCCTAAACCCTAAACCAACACTCAGGCCAACACTGAGGAAACATTAAACCCTAACTCTAAACCCTAAACACTAAAACCCTAAAAAACCCAAAACCCTAAAACCTGAGCCCTGAGCCTGAACCCAAAACCTAAACTAAACAAAATTAAACCTAAAATAAAATTAAAAATAAACCTAAACTTAAATAAATTAAAATAAAATGAAACCTAAACTAAAACCTAAACCAAACATAAAATAAAATAAAATAAAATAAAATAAACTAAAATAAAATAAATAAAACCTAAACCTAAGAGAAAACCTAAATAAAATAAAAACTAAATGTAAAATAAGAATAAAATAAACTCAAAATAAAATCAAATAAAAAGTAAATGAAAACATAAACCCATAAAATAAACCTAAAAATAAAACCTAAAATAAATTAAAAAATAAACCTAAAATAAAAACCTAAACCTAAAATAAAATAAAATAAACAAAATAAAATAAACCTAAACCTAAAACTAAAATAAATTAAACCTAAAATAAACTAAACCTAAACTAAATAAAAAATAAACAAAATAAACCTAAACTAAAAAAAATGTAAAAATAAACTTAAAACCTAAACCTAAATAAATAAATAAATAACTTAAACCTAAAAAAAAACTAAACACGAAATATAAAATAAAAATAAAACTAAACTAAAAATAAACTGAACCTAAAAATAAACTAAAATAAAATCTTAAACTAAAATAAATAAACTTAAATTAAATAAACTAAGCTAAATAAAAATAAAAAAATAAACTTAAATAAAAATAAATAAAAAATAAACTATATAAACTAAATAAACCTAAACCTACCAGTTTACTTAATTTAAGAAAAATAACCTAAATCCTAAACCCTAATCCCTAAAGCTACAACCCTAAACCCTAAACACTAAAGTGAGAAGAGGAGGGTGGTTCGATGAGAACTAGAAAGCAAGAACATCGATCTAATCTACTACTTATGGGGAGTCTTCATAATATAGGCGGTTCTACTTATCTAGGGTTTTGATTTTCTCTATGGGTGCTCATTTTGATCTATGTCATCATCATTTTAGAAAACATGGGGTGCTACTTGGTTCATGAAATCAAAAAGAGGAAATGTTGAATTTGAATTTATTCTCTATTAAAAAAAAACTTAAACCTTAAACCCTAAATTAAAACTTAAATCCTAAACTAAAAAACCTAAACCCTAAACTAAAACTTTATCCCTAAACCCTAAATTAAGCCCAGACCCTAAAACTAAACCTTGAAAAGAAACCTAAAACCTAAACTAAATAAAACATAAAATGAAATAAATAATAAAATTTAAACCAAAATAAAATAAATAAAATAAAATAAACTAAAATATAAATTAAAACTTAAACCTAAACTTAAACTAAACCAAAAAGAAAATAAAATAAAAAATAAAATTAAACTAAAATAAAATAAATAAAACCTAAACTAAACTTAAAAATGAAAAACCTAAATAAAATAAAACTAAACCTAAATAAAATAAAATAAAGCTAAATAAAACTAAATAAAACCTAAACCTTAAAATAAACCTAAAATAAAAGCAAAAATAAATAAAAAATAAAACCTAAACTCTAAACTAAAAAACCTAAACCTAAAATAAAATAAAATAAACAAACAAAAATAAACCTAAACTAAAATAAAATAAACTAAAATAAAATCTTAAATCTAAACTTAAAATAAACTAAACCTAAACCTAAACAAAATAAAATGAAAGAAATTAAAATAAACCTATAAACTAAAAATTAAACCTAAAAATAAACCTAATATATAAACATAAAACCTAAACCTAAAAAAATAAAATAAATACCTAAACCTAAACCTAAAAATAAAAATAAAACCTAAACCTAAACAATAAAATAAAAATAAAACTCAACTAAAAAATAAACCAAAACCTAAAAAATAAATTAAAATAAAAAACCTAAACTAAAATAAATAAACCTAAAATAAATAAACTAAACTAAATAAAAAATAAAAAAATAAAATAAAATAAAAATCAAATAAGTAAAATAAACTAAATTAACTAAATTAACCTCTACTAGTTTACTTAATTTAAAAGAAACCCTAAACCCTCTCCAACCCTAAACCCTATTCCTACAACCCTAAACCCTGACCATAAACCCTAAACCTTTGTAAAACCCTGGCGATAAACCCTAAATCATAAACCCTAAACCCTAAACCCTAAGCCTAAAATATTAAACCCTAAACCTTAAACCCTAAAACCCTAAACCATAAACCATAAACCTAAACCCAATCCCAAAACTACAACCCAAGCCTAAATCATAAACTATCCCCAAACCTTAAACCTTAAACTAACCCTAAACCCTAAGAATGGGTAGAACCTTGATGGCAGGAACATCACTGTCAACTAGGCTCAATCCAGATCTGGCAGTGGAAGCGAAAGAAGAGGCGGCAGTTATCATAGCGGTGGAGGGGGATTTGGAGGTGGTGGTCAGAGCAATGGTGGTTATGGAGGAGAGAGAAGCGATGGAGGTTACGGTCTTGGTGGTGGCGGAGGGAGAGATCAAAGATATGTTGGTGGATCCTACTACTGGAGAGGCAAGGGTGGTTTTGATGGGAAATGGAGAAACTGAAGAATGACTGATTCAATATGCTGCTTATGGAACAATGTCTTTATAATAGAGACGATTCTACTTATCTAGGGATTTTGATTTGCTCTATGGGTGCTCATTTTTTATCTATGTCGTCACTTGTGTCTTTGAAAACTTGGGGTGCTACTTGGTTCATGAAATTGATAAGAAGAAATGTTGAATCTGAATTTGTTCTCTGTTAAAAAAAACCTTAAACCCTAAACCCTAAACTAAAATTTAAACCCTAAACCTAAAACCTAAACCCTAAACCCTAAACACCAAAAAACCCTAAACCCTAAACACTAAAAAAGCTAAAACCTAAACCTAAACTAAATAAAACTTAAAAATAATAAATATAAAAAATCTAAACCAAAACAAAATAAATAAAATAAAATAAAATAAAACATAAACTAAAACTTAAACCTAAACCTAAAACTAAAAAGAATATAAAATAAAAAAAATAAAACTAAACTAAAATAAAATAAATAAAAACCTAAACTTAACTAAACTAAAAAATTAAAACCTAAATAAAATAAAACTAAACTTAAAATAAAATTAAAACAAACCTAAAATAAAATAAAATTGATACTAAATAAAAACTAAATAAAAACCTAAACCTAAAAATAAAACCATAAAATAAATAAATAATAAAACCTAAACCCTAATCTAAAAAAACCTAAACCTAAAATAAAAATAAAATAAACAAACTAAAATAAATGAAACTAAAATAAATAAATCCTAAACCTAAACCTAAAATAAACTAAGCCTAAACCTAAACTAAAACTAAATAAAATAAAATAAAATAAAAATAAACCTAAACCTAAACTAAAAAATAAAACCTAGAAATAAACCTAAAATAATAACCTAAAACCTAAACCTAAAAAAAACCTAAGCCTAAACCTAAAAATAAAGAATTAAACCTAAACCTAAACAATAAAATAAAAATAAAATTCAATTAAAAAATAAACCTAAACCTAAAAAATAAACTAAAATAAATTAACCAAAATAAATAATCAAAATTAAAAAAATAAAACTAAAAATTAATAAAAATAAAAAATAAAATAAACTCAGATAAATAAAAAATAAATTAAATAAACTAAATAAACCTAAACCTGCCAATTTTCTTAATTTAAGAAAAAAATCATAAACCCTAAACCTAGAACCCTAAACCCTAAACCCAAAACACTAGAACCCAAAACAGTAGAACCCAAAACACTAAACCCTAAACCCTAAACCCTAAACCCTAAACCCTAAACCCTAAACCCTAAACCCTAAACCCTAAACCCTAAACCCTAAAACCTTAAACCCTAAACTCTAAACCTTAAACCATAAACGATAAAACTCTAAACCCTTAAACCCTAAGCCTTAAACCCTAAACCCTACAACCCTACAACCTTAAACCCTAAACCCCAAACCATAAGCCCTAAACTAACCCTAATCCCTAAGAATGGGTCGAACCTTTAGGGTAAGAACATCATCATCAATAAGGCTCAGTTTAGATCTAATGGAAGAGGCGAAGGCCAAGGCAGTGATTGTGGTAGTGGTGGTGGGGGATCTGGTGGTGCTGGTGGATATGGAGGTGGGGGTTAGAGCAGTGGTGGTTATGGAGGCGGGTGGAGTGACGAGGAGATGGTAATGGCAGAGGGAGAGATCAAGGATATGATGGAAGATCCCCCTACTCAAAAGGTGGTGTGGTTCTGATGGAAACTGGAGAGATTGAAGAATGACCAATCTGATCTGTTGCTTATGGAACTGTATCTTTACAGTAAAGATGGTTCTACTTATTTAGGGTTTTTGATTTGCTCTATGGTTGCTCATTTTTTATCTATGTCGTCACTTGTGTCAGAGAAAACTTAGGGTGCTACTTGGTTGATGAAATCTGAAATAAGAAATGTTGAATTTGAATTTGTCATCTATTAAAAAAAACTTTAAACCCTAAACCTTAAGAATGGGCAGAACCTTGATGACAGAAACATCACCATCAACTATGCTCAATCTAGATCAGGCGATGGAGGCGAATGTAGAGGTGGCAGTTATCGTAGTGGTGGTGGGGGATGTAGAAGTACTAGTGGATATGGAGGTGGTGGTTGGAGTAGTGGTTGTTATGGAGGCGGGAGGAGGGACGGAGGTTACAACCATGGTTGTGGCGAAGGGAGAAATCAAGATTATGAGGGCAGATCCCACTACTCGAGAGGTGGGGGTAGTTCTGATGGGAACTGGAGAAACTGAAGAACGGTCGATCCGATCTGCTACTTATAGAACTAAATTTTTATAGTAGAGACAATTCTACTTATCTAGGGTTTTTGATTTGCTCTATAGGTGCTCATTTTTTAGTAATGTTATCTCTTGTGTCTTAAAAAACTTTAGGTGCTACTTAGTTGATGAAATAAAAAAGAAGAAATGTTGAATATGAATTTACCCTCTATTAAAAAAACCTTAAACCCTAAACCCTAAACCCTAAGAATGGGCAGAACCTTGATGACAGGAACAACACCGTCAACTAGGCTCAGTCTAAATTTATGGGTGGAGGTGAAGGCGGGGGTAGCTATTATCACAGTGGTGGTGGGGATCTGGAGGTGCTGGCAGATATGGAGGTGGTGATCGAAGCAATGGTGGTTATGGAGCCCAGAGGAGTGACAGAGGTTACAGCCATGGTGTTGTCAGAGGGAGAGATCGGGTATATGATGGCAGATCTTGCTACTCGATAGGTGGGGGTGGTTCCTATTGGAACTGGAGAAATTGAAAAATAATTGATCTAATTTTCTTCTTATGGAACTATGTCTTTATAGTAGAGATAGTTCTACTTATCTAGGATTTTATATTTTCTCTATAGGTGTTCTTTTTTTATCTATGTCATTACTTGGGTCTTAGAATACTTGGGATGCTACTTAGTTCATGAAATCAAAAAGAAGAAATGTTGAATCTGAATTTGTTCTCTACTAAAAAAAACCTTAAACCCTAAACCCTAAACTAACCCTAAACCCTAAGAATGGGTAGAACCTTGATGGTAGGAACATCACCATCAACTAGGCTCAATCTAGATCTGATAGTGCAAGTGAAGGAAGAGGCGGTAGTTATCATAGTGGTGGAGGGGGTTTTGGAGGTGGTGGTCGGGGTAGTGGTGGTTATGGAGGGGAGAGGAGTGATGGAGGTTACAATCATGGTGGTGGCGGAGGGAGAGATCAAAGATATGTTGGCGGATCCTACTACTCAAGAGAGGGTGGTTCTCATGGAAAATGGAGAAACTCAAGAACGGCTGATTCAATATGCTACTTATGGAATAGTGTCTTTATAGTAGAGATGATTCTACTTATGTATGGATTTTGATTTAGTCTATGGGTGCTCATTTTTTATCTATGTCGTCACTTGTGTCTTTGAAAACTTGGGGTGCTACTTGGGTCATGAAATTGATAAGAAGAAATGTTGAATCTAAATTTTTTCTCTATTAAAAAAAAAACTTAAATCCTAAACCCTAAACTAAAATTTAAACCCTAAACCTAAAACCAAAACCCTAAACCCTAAACACCAAACCCTAAACCCTAAACCCTAAACACTAAACTAAACCTAAACCCTAAACCCTAAACACTAAAAAGCTAAAACCCTAAACCTAAACTAAAGAAAACCTAAAAATAAAAAATATAAAAAGACTAAACCAAAGTAAAATAAATAAAATAAAATAAAATAAAAACATAAACTAAAACTAAAACCTAAACCTAAAACTAAAAAGAAAATAAAATAGAAAATAAAAACTAAACTAAAATAAAATAAATAAAAACCTAAACTTAACTAAACTAAAAAATAAAAAACCTAAATAAAATAAAAACAAAACCTAAAATAAAATTAAAATAAACCTAAAATAAAATAAAATTGAAACTAAATATAAACTAAATAAAAACCTAAACCTAAAAATAAAACCATAAAATAAATAAATAATAAAATCTAAACCCTAATTTAAAAAAACCTAAAATAAAATAAAAATAAAATAAACAAGCTAAAATAAACCCAAACCTAAACTAAAATAAATGAAACTAAAATAAATAAATCCTAAACCAAAACTTAAAATAAACTAAGCCTTAACCTAAATGAAACTAAATAAAATAAAATAAATTAAAAATAAACCTAAACCTAAACTAAAAATAAAACCTAAAATAAACCTAAAATAAAACCTAAAACCTAAACCTAAAAAAATAAAATAAAAACCTAAGCTTAAACCTAAAAATAAAGAATAAAACCTAAACCTAAAAAATAAAATAAAAATAAAACTCAACTAAAAAATAAACCTAAACCTAAAAAATAAACTAAAATAAATAAACCTAAAATAAATAAATAAAACTAAAAAAAATAAAATTAAAACTAAATAAAAATAAAAAATAAAATAAACTCAAATAAATAAAAAAATAAACTAAATAAACTAAATAAACCTAAACCCGCAGGTTTTCTTAATTTAAGAAAAAAAACCATAAACCCTAAACCCTAAAACTAACACTAAACCCTAAACCCTAAACCCTAAACCCTAAACCCTAAACCTAAAACTAAACCTAAACTAAACCCTAAACCCTAAATGATAAAACCCTAAACCCTAAACACTAAGCCCTAAACCCTAAACTCTATAACCCTAAACCCTAAATTATAAACCATAAATCCTAAGCCCTAAACCCTAAACACTAAGCCCTAAACCCTAAACTCTATAACCCTAAACCCTAAACCCTAAACCCTAAAACCTTAAACCCTAGACCCTAAACCCTAAACCCTAAATGATAAAACCTTAAACCCTAAACACTAAGCGCTAAACCCTAAACCCTACAACCCTAAACCCTAAATCACAAACCATAAACCCTAAACTAACCCTAAACCCTAAGAATGGACAAAACCTTCATGGTAAGAATATCACACCAACCAAAGGCGGCCCTAGATCTAATGGAGGAGCAAGGCGAGTGGTTATCATAGTGATGGTGGGAGATCCGTGGTGCCGTGGATATGGAGGTGGGGGGTCGAGCAATGGTGGTGGAGGCGGTGGAGTGATGGAGGTTACCGTGGTGGTGGCGAGGGAGAGATCGGGATATGATGGCGATCCTCGCTACTGAGAGGCGAGTGGTTCTAATGGAAATTGGAGAGATTGAAAAATGGTAGATCCGACGCTACTTATGGAACTATATCTACAAGAAAGATGGTTCTTTATTTAGGTATTTGATTTGCTCTATGGTTGCTCATTTTTATCTATGTCATCACTTGTGTTTGAGAAAACTTGGGGTGCTACTTGGTTGATGAAATCAAAAAGAAGAAATGTTGAATCTGAATTTGTCATCTATTAAAAAAAACTTTAAACCCTAAACCCTAAGAATGGGAAGAACCTTGACGACAAGAACATCACCATCAACTAGGCTCAGTCTAGATAAGGCGGTGGAGGCAAATGTAGAGGTGGCAGTTATCACAGTGGTGGTGGGGGATCTAGAGGTACTAGTGGATATGGAGGTGGTGGTCAGAGCAGTGGTCATTATGGAGGTGGGAGGAGGGATGGAGGTTACAACCATGGTTGTGGCAGAGGGAGAGATCAAGATTTTGATGGTGGATCCCACTACTGAGAGGGATAGATGGGAACTGAGAAACTCAAGAACTAGATCCGACCGCTACTTATGGAACTAAATATTTATAGTTGAGACAGTTCTACTTATCTAAGGTTTTTGATTTGCTCTATAGGTGCTCATTTTTTGGTAATGTCGTCGTTTGTGTCTTAGAAAACTTAGGGTGTTACTTAGTTGATGAAATAAAAAAGAAGAAATGTTGAATCTGAATTTATCTGCTATTAAAAGAACCTTAAACCCTAAGAATAGGCAAAACCTTCACGATAGGAACAACACCATCAACTAGTCTCAATCTAGATTTGGGGTGGAGGTAAAGCGGTGGCGGTTATCATGTGGTGTTGATCCAAGGTGCTAGATATGGATGTGGTGATCAGAGCAATGGTGGTTATGGAGGTGGGAGGAGTGATGGAGGTTACAACCATGGTGTTGGCAGAGGGAGAGATCAGGGATATGATGGCAGATCCTACAACTAGAGGCGGGGTGGTTCTTATGAACTAGAGAAATTGAAGAACAATCGATCTACTTCTTATAGAACGGTCTTTATAGTAGAGATAGTTCTACTTATCTAGATTTTAATTTTCTATGGGTGCTCTTTTTTTATCTATGTTGTTTGTGTCTTAGAATACTTGGGATGCTACTTCATGAAATCAAAAGAAGAAATGTTGAATCTCAATTTGTTCTCTGTTAAAAAAAACCCAAACCTTAAACAAAAAACCTAAACCCTAAACCAAAAACCTAAACCCTCAACCCTAAACCCCAAATCCTAAACCCCAAACCCTAAACCCTAAACCCGAAACCCTAAACCCAAAAAAGCTAAAAACCTAAATATAAACTAAATAAAACCTAAAAATAAAATAAATAAAAAAACCTAAACCACAATAAAATAATAAAATAAAAAAAATAAAAGCAAAAACTATAAAATTAAAACCTAAACTTAAAAGAAAATAATACAAAAATAAAACTCAACTAAAATAAAATAAATAAAAACCTAAACTAAACTAAAAAAATAAAAACTTAAATAAAATAAAACTAAACCAAAATAAAATAAAATAAACATAAAATAAAAAATAAAAATAAAACTAAATAAAACCTAAACCTAAAAAAAAATAAAAAAAAAATTAAAATAAACTAAAAAAATAAAACCTAAACCCTAAACTTAAAAAAAACCTAAAATAAAAATAAAATAAATAAACTAAAATAAACCTAAAAATAAACTAAATAAACTAAAATTAAATAAATAAATACTAAACCTAAACCTAAAAAAAACTAAATCTAAACCTAAACCTAAACAAATAAAATAAAATAAACTAAAAATAAACTAAACCTAAACTAAAAAAAAATAAAATATAAAAAATATTAAAAATAAAATCCTAAAACCTAAACATAATAAATAAAATAAACCTAAACCTAAACCTAAAAATAAAAAAAAAAAATAAACCTAACCTAAAAAATAAAATAAAAATAAACCAACTAAAATTAAACCTAAACCTAAAATATAAACTAAAATAAAACCTAAACTAAATGACTAAACCTAAAAATAAATAAGTTAAACCAAAAAATATAAAATAAACCTAAATAGAATAAAATAGAATAAACTTAAATAAATAAGAACTAAATAAACCTAAACCCTTGTTTTTTAATTTATGAAACCATAAAACCAATCTTAAACCCTAAACCTTACTCAAACCCTAAGTTTACAACTTAAATCCCTAAACCTAAACCTTAATCTCTAAACCTAAACCCTAAACCTAAACTCTAAACCCTAAACCTTAAACCCTAAACTTAAACCTAAATAATCCTAAACCCTAAACACTAAAACATAAACCCTAAACCCTAAACCTAAACTAAAACCTAAACCTAAAACCTAAAACCTAAACCTAAAACCTAAACCCTAAACCCTAAACCTAAACCCTAATCCCTAAACTAACCTCAACCTTAAACCATAAACCCTAAACTATAAACCAACCTTATCCCAACCCTACCCAAAACCCTAAACCCTAAACCTTGAATAAATATGTCATTAGGAGTATATCTAAAGAATGACCTAATCGTAACATAGTTATGGTAGCAAAAGAAAATGTCCTCAGAAGACTTTCCCTTGACTATTAGAGATTTGAATACCCTAAATCATATTATAATACCATATATTATTGTATAATGTAGTATCATATATTTGAGCATGTAGTGATGTGTTTTTCGATGTTATAAGATGTTTTGAAATGTTTTAGTATATTATGGTATTGTGCCCTATAGTCTACATTAATATAAATCATAAAAATATTGATTTAATAAATTAGATGAAATTTATTAAATTTGATGTGGGAATTAGGTTGTAGTACCAAAGTTGTGCTATGCCACTTGTAATCTAAAAAGTAAGATTTTATGTTCAAAAATAAATATTATATGTTGTAGCATAATATAGCATCATATATCATAATATATTATTTTACACATTTTAAATTATTTTAGTATTTTACAATCATACAATCAAGCCTACACTAGGATTATTTATAAAAATGTAGGTTTAGACTTTAAAATGGTGGAATTTGGCCAATTTCATAGTAGGTAGAGCATGGATCATAATATATTATTCCAATTTAAAATATGTAAGTGATAATGATTAAAATATATAGTTTTTATTGTTTAGACTAATTTTATGATTTTTATCTTAAGCAATCTCTTGTGATGTGATATGCAATATAATTTAATATAATATGTTGTATTATAATATAGAATGCCATAACATAGTGCAACATCATGCATTATAGCATACTATTGTGTATTACTACTTGTTGTTTTTATTTTAGTTTGTTATAGTATGATGTAGTAGAGTTTGTAGTGGTATAATTCATAAAAATATTGATTTATAATCTAAGATGATGGGATTTGGCCAATTTTAAGGTAAGTTTTACAACATCATAGGGGTGTGCTATGGTGTGTCATTTAATCAAAAGAATGGAATTTTGCATCCAAAATAAATGTTCATTTTCAACCAAATTTTATAAATTTTAGTGATAATATATTATATGAAAGCATATAAAAATATAATGTACATAACAATATAGCTTCACATCTATATGAATGTGGTGGTATGTTACTAAATGTTATTGATGCTTTAGCATGTTTTACTTTTTGTTATAATACATTGGGTCAAAACTAACAAAAATGTTTATTTGAAGGTTGAGATGGAAGAATTTGGCCAAATTCATGGCACACACCAAAGAAGAAACACAAAAATTATCCTATTTTGTACCATTTCTAATGGAAATATAACAAATTTACATCCAAAATGAACATTATTCATATTTTGAAAAAATTTTGTTATTTGTTCCTTTTAAGTTATTGTAAATTATAATATAATATCATATATATTATAATATAATATAATGTGTTAATTCACACTATAATATGTTTTGCATGATATTGTATAGTAGTTTAAGCTTGCACTTACAAATCATATAAATGTTGACCACCAAATCATAATATGTTTTGATGATGTAATTTAAATGAATACATTGTTAGGCTTTTGGTTGAAGTATTAAAGGTGTGCATAAGAGAAGAAAAAAGATTTGATGAGAATTCCATGTCAAGGACAAGGAGGGAGATCCACTAGGGGATCACACATGCATTGTACCTGACATGTGAGGGGTCTATGTCGAGGGCATAGAAGAAGAAAATCTATTAGGGATTACATTTGAATTTGATTTGATTATATGATTTATGGAAAGAAGATCCATTGGGGATAAGAATCTATAATTCACCGAGGATTAAGATCAAATCAACTTTAATTTATTTTATTTCAATTGATGTGGAGGCATATCTGTTAGAGATATGGGCTCAAGTCCATTAGGGAATAGGTATATGAACCTTCCATTAGGGAAGTAGGTTCAGGCTATCCACTGGGGATTGGGATTTGAGTTTGATTTCATAGATTTTTTGGGGATGTATCTATTAGGAATAAGAGTTTGGTTGGATTTCTTTGATTTAGTCTCTATTAGGGGAGTTGGTTTAATTTGGCTCCACTAGGGAGGTTGGTTTTGAATTTGATTTGTTTACTTGACATGTTTATATATGATTTAGGGCTCCATCGGGGAGAAGGGTGTGTTTTAACTCCACCGATAAAAAATTAGATTGGGTTTAATTTATCTGAGTTAATGAATGGACCTTGTTGGTATGCGATGGACTCACTAAGAAGGGGCTATATCAGCCTTGACTTACCTCAGGTTTACACTAAAAGGATAGTCTACCGACTGTGAGCCAACCAAAGGTTATCTTTCGATGTGCAACAGCTGTGCTAGAAAGAAGGTGTAGCAGACTTACATCTTCCAAAGCAAGGAACAACCACTGGGGTAACCTGTTGGATGCACAACAAATCAAACCTGACCTAAGGTGACTATTGAGTGATTGTTACGTGGGACTTATGTCAAAAAAAAAGTAGTTAGGATTAATTTTATCTTAATTTCATGTAATTTTATATGGTTTGTTTGGTTTAGTTTGAATTTGAATTGAGGGCATATCCACTAGGGATGTAAGCTCGATCAAATTTGATAGATTTAATTTATGGACCATGTCGGTGTGCGATGGACCCACTAAGAAGGGGCTATATCAAACTTGTCCTATCTTAGATTTATAAATCCAAATGGATAGTCTACTAGTGGGGTAGAGCTAGCCAACTTAAGTGGTTGCCTTTCAGTGTGCAATGACTATGCTAGGAAGAAGGCGTAGTTGACTTACATCCTCTAAAGCAGGGAACACCCGCTAGGGTGACTTGTTGGTAGCATAATAAATAGAACCTGACTTAAGGGTGACTACTAAGTGAATGTTGCTGGGGACTTATATCAACTCAAGAGTAGTCGATGATCAGATATGATGCATGCCTAGGAAAAGGTACCGCTAGGATGTCCTCCTAATCCACAAGTGAATATATATTTTATTTATATGTATGTGGACTGTTGGTGCGAGGGACCACACTAAGAAGGGGCTATGTCGGCCTTGACATATCTCAAATTTATCGGACCAAGGGAGAATCTACACATCCATAGGATAGGTTCTCCAACCATAGGGGTAGTTAATAGGAAAGGGGAACTTTCCAATCTAATAGTAACCAAAGAAATGTTTAAATGGGGTTGCAAAGGATGTGATCCAAATATTGTGCCCACAGGGGAGCTGCTGCTAGGGGCATTATCCTAAGCCCTGGAAAAGAAATCCTCTAGGTGTATGGTGGCCAACTCAAGGAGAAAGCATAGAAAACTTACATCTGCCATGAGTGATGTATCCTAAGGTGTGAGAATAACCAACCTAAGGTGTATTCATCAGCATGAGTTGGTGTATCCATCAACGTAGTGAGAACCAACCAACCTAAGGTGCTTGTCGGTGTCCAACGATCAATTTGGAAAAAAATCATGTAGGCTTACAACTTTCCAAGTGGAACTGATCATCGAGATAGTCTGTTGTCAGCAGAATAGATGTTATCTAACCTAGAGTGACTACTAAGCGGGAGCCCCGAGAAAGGACTAGACCTAGACTTGAAGCAGTCGGGAGGGAAGAAGCCGCTAGGGGACTTATCCTAAACCTCAAATATACTTGACACAGTCAGTGCATGATGGCTAATATGATAAGAAAGTGTAGCAGACTCACATTCTTTTAAATGAAGCCAACATGAGGTAGCTTACATGTCACGTAGTACGGCCTACCAAACTAACAAAGCACTCGTCGGTGTGGAGTGGCCAAGTAAGGAAGGAAAGCATAGAAGACTTACATCCTCTAAAGTAAGAAGACCACTGGGTGACACACTAGTAGGGTAGCACGTCAGCTCGATTTAGAGTAGCTATTGATTAAGTGTCATTGGGGGAGTTATCTCAACTCAAAGTAGCCTGAGACAAAAATATATGTTTTTATTTTATATGTTTATGTATAGTTTAGGTTTGTATTGTGTCGATGAAGGAAAGGATGCCACTCGGGTTCCTAACACCTACCCTAAACACATGGCGGATTAACAAACAAGAATACTTTTAACATGTAGGGTATTTAACACCTACCCTAAACACATCATGATGGATTGTGCTAACCAGGTAGGGTATTTTTGTTCCTAGATGAAGCCATCATTGATCAGTTTCTTGACTTCATAAATGACCTATTATTTTATGTCTAATCATATGCATCTAGGAGCTTGCTTGATAGGGTTAGCAGTAGGCTCTATTGCTAGTTTATGGATGGCTACGTTAGGAGCCAATCCAGGCATCTCTTCATAACTCCATGTAAAGTAGTCCTTAAACTTAGTCGATAGCCTAACTAAGTCATTGGTTTCAATTTCATTCAATAAAGAACTAATGTTTATCGGGCATGGATCTTCTTCAGCTCTTGATTTGATTTCCTTGAGTTCATCGATGGTTGACTTGATCTCTTCTTTGAAATCTGGTGGTGCATCTTTGACTTCAAAATCATCTGGATCATCTGAAGTTTCTAAGCATAGCTCCTCATATGAGATAATGTGATTTGAAAAGAACCTATCAGATTCCAAATGATTGGTGATGACTACAAAAAATTGTCATCATCTACTAGACCCACTATCAATCCTTGTCCAGTCTTGATTGATGATTTTGCATTTATTTTCCATATTTTTTGATGTAGTCCAACTGAGCTTTGACCAAGTATATGGGATTAACCATTTCTTCACAAAATTATAAACACAAAGCAAGTACCAATCAAAAGATAATTCTATTAAATATTTATATGATCATCCTCAAGGTCTACATCAACTTCTTGACTTGAAGATGATGCTCCTAGAAAGAACCTCTGAGCAACACTATGGAGCCTAAGGTCTATTGACCTCAACTTTTGGGTGCAAAATTCAATCTTCCCATCTTAGACTTAGGAGTCTTCTAGACACTAAGACATCCAGTGATAAGACAATAATTAGGTAAACACTTAACCTAAGCCTAAAGACTTAGAAGAGTTAACCATAGGATTAGGTTATGCCTTAGGGATTAGGATAATCCATCTACCCTACAACCCAAATCCAATCCATGTTCACCTTCTCAAGCCAAACCTCAAGTTCAATTCAAACATCAAATTCAAATCCAAATCCAAACCAAAATTCCAAAACCAAATGATTAAAGCCCATGATCAAATCCAAACTTGAAACCCTTCCCAAGCCATATGACCTATCCCATGGACTTAGCCAAATCATAATCCAAATCAATCCAAAATCAATTAATTTTCTCATAATCAATTTATATCTTCAATCATCTTCCTAAATATAAATCAAATCTACATTCAAATGATCAAAACTAAATCAAACAAAATTAAATCATAACCCTTCTAAGCCATATGACCTATCCAAGGACTTAGCCAAATCTTAATCCAAATCAAAGAAAACTCTATTGATTTTCTCACAAATCAATCATATTTTCAATCATCTTCACAAATTTAAATGAAATATACATTTAAATCATCAAAACTAAATCAAACCAAATCAAAATTCAAACCTAAGCCACAAAACCCAACTCCATGGACTTAGCCAAATTCCTTCATTCCAAAACCCAAAATTGATTTATGAATCAATCATACCTTCAATCATATTCACAAATATAAATGAAATCTATAATCATCAAGCCAAACCAAAATCAACCCAAGTCAAACCCAACTTAACCCTTCTGACTTGAAATATTCAAATGAACCAAAACCCATTTGATCCCAAGCCTATTACAATTGAATTTATATATCAATCCCAAATCCATATATAAACTCAACTAAATCAAACTCAACCCAAAATCAAGCTAACTAAACCCAATTGGTCCACTTGACCCAAAGTGGCCAATTCCACCTATTTGAGCCAAGTTATAATCCTACCCAAATTGGATTGAACCAAGCCCATCAAAACCTCCCATCATGGTTGTTGATCACCCTAGGTTGATCAATTATCACAAATTGGGTCAAACCAAGTCAACTTGGTAATTTGACTATGGTGTTTATTTTCATAGATAGGGGACACCACGTAGATCTTAGGGGGGGTACTTATTGAGGTGATTGGGTACGACATTGAGGAATGATGTACTATCTTGAGAGATAGAAGTCACCATCCTACAATGGACCTAATCACTAAGGACTCCTAAGGCCAATGGGTCTTGAATGTACCAAAGATATTTCCCCACTTTACATGGAAAAGTAAGTAGGGTTTATTTTAAGCGGGTTCATTAAGTTCCCAATGGAGGTAAGCCCCATAGTTATTACATCCAAGGAATGAGGTTCCTTACGAATACTCTTGAATAAAGTAAATTATCGTTGTCTCCAAAGATTACAAAGATTGAACTATCTATCAATTAGTCATTTTTAGAAAATCAAGTGAGATTGATCAAAAAGGAGAGAGTTATTATCAAAACCAAAGGGAGAAGAGTTTGGGATGCTCATGATACTAGGTAACCTAGTGAGCATCCCAAACTATCCTATGGTTGGGCTTTATATTTTTGAAATTGAGGAGAATTATATGTTTGAGTTGAATTTTAATTAGAAATCTAGGACTTACAATTCCACAATACAAGATTGTAGAAATGCCTAAGAGGTGAGGATTTATGCTTGTAGCTCCAAAGGGAAACAACAGATCCTAAATCTAGGGAGCTTGACATAAAAGCGTGACCAAAATCTAAGATAAAATGGGTGTATGGTTTACCTCCACAAGAGGATAAACCACACATTGGACTTACAACACGGGGTGGCCCAACTAACTCCTATGATTTTAAATACATGTCTGCAAGTCGTATGCTTTGTAAGATGGTTAGGCTATTATTTATTTAGAAGTAAAACTAAATTCTTAAACTCCCTCCCTAAAAGACTAGATCATGAAGGTCATGAATAATGACCTAAATCTAATGCAAATTTTGTAATGTTTTATTTTAATTTTTGGACATTTTTATTTGACATAGGATATGGGATTTTATATGCCTAATGCATGAAAAAATCAGTTATGGGCCAAAATCAAAAAGAAGGAGGTGTGTTTCCACCATGGCTCTCAAAGGCCAAGCCATTTTCTTTGGCAAAGGTTGAATCCCTCCATTGGTAAGAATGAGATAATATGATTTATGCATGATATGAGACATACAACATCTAGCTAGAGGGGTTGCTAAATCTTTTATTATCTCGATTTATGTCCTAGGCTTTAGGTGAGGTTATGAATTGTTTAGTTTAATTTTGAATTGATTAATTGGAAAGAAAATTTATTATTTCCTAAGAGCCTAATCGCATCCAGGCCATTCAACACTCATCAAATAATTAAAAAACTAGGAAAATCATGCCATCCTAATTAAGCAATCATAAGCATAACATCAATCAATTTATAAAATTAGCACAAAAGAATAAGAGGCGATGTGGTTGGGTTCCACCACACAACCCGAAAAGAAATGTGGATAGCCGAGCTCTACCCTTATACATCCCGGTATAATGAAAGAATAAATTACAATTATGATGTGACAAGTGTTATGGGGGTCTTCATTCTTCATCCTCCATTCTTCACTCCTTGTCCTTCATTCCTTCATCTTGGTTTGCTCCATTTCTCTATTTCTTTTGGTTTGACTTGGGATGTAGTTTGCTCCAAGGCCTCACATGGTATATAAGAGATGGTCTTATAACCAATTGTTGACCTCATTTTTAGGATGAGCTCTCAACCCCTCCATCTTAAACATAGGACTTCTCTTAGACTTTAAGGGTTCCTTAGTATTAAGACACATATAGTGATTAGGTGGACACTCAACATAACCCTAGAGACTTAGAGGAGTTATCCATAAGAATAAGTCATGCCTTAGGGGTGTTGGGAAAGTTTGCCTACCCTATAGCTTGAGCCAAATTCCTCACTCCTCTCTTCAAGTCAAACTCCAAATCAAACTAACTCCAAAATCCAAATCAAATCAACATCAAAACTTAAATCAATTCCAACTTAATTGATTTTCTCAAACTCAAATCAATTCCAAATAATTCAAAGCTTATGATTGAAATTCCAAGTTCAAAAATCTTTCTAAATCCTTTGATTCCTCTTATGGACTTAGCAAATCAAATCCAAATCAATTCAAATTCAAGAAATTTTCAAAAAACCCATTTATATTCTCATTTGTATTCGCATATATAAATGAAATATAAATTCAAATCAATTAAACCAAATTCAAAATTCAAGTCCAAATCAAAATCTTTCTAAGTCACTTTGATTTTATCTTATGAACTTAGCCTAAATCAAATCTAAATTAATTCAAATTCAAGGAATTTTCTCATAACCAATTTATATTCACATTTATATTCACAAATATAAATTAAATATAAATTAAAATATCCAAAACTCAATTCAAATATCAAATTCAACCTAAGCCTTTCAAGTCAAATTCTTGGACTTATCCAAATCAATTTCAAATCCAAACCCTTGATTTTCTTCATGATTCAATCAATCCTTCAATCATGAATTAAAATATAAAAACAAACTTCAATCATCAAACCAAAACCAAATTCAAAAATCAAATCCAAGTCAAACTCATGTTCACCCTTTTGAACTTGAAATTGTCAAATGAATCAAAACCCATTTGACTTCAACCCACTTGCAAATGGATTTATATTTCAATCATAAGTCCATATGTGAGTTCAATCAAACTCAAATCAAGCTTTTTGGCCAAGCCATTTGACCCACTTAGGCTCACTTAAGTGACCTAAAGTATCCCCGAGCCAAATTCTAATCCCCAACTTGGATTGAACTAAGCCCAACTAAGCCTCACATTGTGAGCAACAATCATCATGAGATGATCAATCACTCAAATTGGATCAAACCAAGTCAAACTTAAGGGTTGACCAAGTCAACACTTAGCCAAAATGAAACCTAAACTAGCCAAATTCCACCATAGGCCAAATTGATTGAAACCATTGATCAAAACTCATTCATGATCAATGTTTGAACTTGACCAAGTCATCACTTGAGCCTAACCTAGCCAATTGGCCACTTGACCCAACTTGACCTAAAAGTCAAAATGTGTCAAAACTTGATCCCAAATTGATTGAAACTAATGGGTCAAGTTCATTCCAAATCACTTGTTGAACTTGACCAAAATCTCAATTGGCCTAGTCCCAACTGAATTGACCTTGAACCAACAAAACCTAAAAGGTCAAATTGAGCCAAATCCAAATATAAACCAAATTGATTGGAAACAAAGATACCAATCCATTTCAAATGATCAACCAAACATAAACCAACCCATGACCTAACCCAAATAGGTCAAATGGGTCAAATTGGTTAACTTGACCCATTTGACCTAAATGAAATCAAATGAACCAAAATAAAATCTAAACCAAATTGAACCAAACCAAAGTTGCTAAAACATTTCAAATGGTCATATGAACTTGACCCAACCCTTGGTTTGACCCAATTTGACCAATTGGTCAACTTGACCCAAGTTGCCCCATTTTGACCTAAATGGGTCAATATGAGCCAAACCATATAAAATCAACTCCAAATTCATTAAAACTTGGCCTAACCCATTTTCCAATCATACCGAACATATTCAAATTGAAATCTAATCCAAATGACCATTTTACCCCTAGGTCATAGGGTAACCTAAAATTAAAACCACTTGGAATTTGGTCAATTCCTTTTCATGGACACTTGGCATCCTCTTAGTGGACCAAATGGTCACTAATGGACATGGTGCACCTAACCCATTGGGTTTGGGTCAGACAAACCCAAACCAATGGCCAAACTGACCACCCACTTAGGAATTGAGCACATGGGATCTTTCCTCCACTCAATTAAAGCTCATGGGAGCTTCACTACTCCACTCCACACTCAAAATTGAACCATGTGCAAGTCTAATGCCCAAACACTCAGGAGGTTAAATTGGATCAAAATGGCAAAGGTCTTCATGATCATCCGATTCACCTAGGGGGAGATATACTCCCCTAATTCCACTTCATTCCACAAGACACACACTCAATTGAGCTAAGGAAACTCAGAGCAAGCATTTATAAGTCTCCCCAAGCTTCTTAGAGTGAATTCGAATTCTCCATTTTTGGTTTCTTTAAATCAAAAATAGGGGAGGCCAAGGCATATTCCACTTTGCTCATTACTCAATATCAATTCAATTCCTCCTGCAAGCATCTTCAAAGGAGTCAATCAAGTTGATCCAAACCTTTTCCCAAGTTTTCAAGGCAAGGGAGGTGGGACTTTGATCAAGGCTGAGCCCAATTGAAGGAGAGCTTTATCCATAGAAGATCCACTCAACCAAATCACCTCAAATCTTCAATAGGGCTTCATCTCCACTAGATGAAGCTACCTCAATAGATTCGAGCACCGGTGATAGCCTGAGGTATGACTTCAACAAGCTTAAAGTATACATGGTGTGGTCATTTATGAAAGAAATTCTCACCTCATGAGAATTTGATAGATCTTCTCCCCTTTACTCTTAGATGGTGTGGGAAAATTTGAGTTCAATCTAAGCTTCGAGCATCATGACATGGAAGGTGGACGGTTCCCCTTTCCCATAGGGAAACTCAATGATGGATCATGGGTCATCCATCCACATGTTTTGGATGGACGGCCATGATCAAGATGCGCATGAATATCTGATTAATCCCTTAATACCACGCGGTTTTATCTTAGCCATCGATCCTTGATTAGGCGGGTGAGGAAAGCGTGTAACACCGGCGTTGGCGACTATGATGTGACAACTTAAGTGGTCTCTCCCATTGCACCACGTGGAAAATTGCCACATCGCTTTCGTGCATGGGATTAGTTATTTTAATTAGGATTTAATTAATTATCCTTAATGGTTGAATCTTCATAATTGCATAACTAATTCTAGAAAAAATCATAAAATACAAGGTAAAATGCATGTAAAGATAATTCAGAGGAGAATATTATAAAATTATTTCCAATGGGTTTTAATAGTGTATTTTTAATTAAGGTTTTATTAAAAACTTAATAACCATAATTACACCTAATTATCTCCATTAATTCCAAACTTCTCATGTGCATTTAGGGGATGACTTCTACCTCCCTAATTTTCTTAGGATTTATTGATGGATTAATTAGGAGATCAATTAATGAATCCTTAATTACTCATTATGTAATTAAGGGTAATTAAACATATGAGTGGTTTAGTCCCTTTATTAAGTTAATTAAGCCTTGCTTAGGTGGATAAGAGATTTATGGAATGGATTTGGGGAATTTTCCTAAGCCATTCCCTAAACCCCTTTCCTTCCTTAATCCAAACTTAATTAAGGGTTAATCCTCTAATCACTTGCTTAATTAATTTGATTTTAAAATCAAAACATTCTAGAACTTAATCAATCCATCTTGGGTAGATGCTTGGTGTTTAATAACCTATGTGGCTTAAGGAAATCAAAATCCAACCACATGTGTGGGAAGGGTTATGAAAGTACTTAAATTAAACCTTTAGCTTAATTAATCACTAATTGTGAGCCAATTGCATTTGGCCCTTTCTTTCCTAATTGAATTGCAGATTTAAATTCCTTTTATGGTTTTATTTCATACATTGGCTCATAATTATTTGATTAAACATGTTAAAGTGGTGTAGGTAAGGGGTAATTAACACACTTAATTCACACCTTAACCTAACCAAAGCATAAAATTGATCTAATCACCTAAAAATTGAACTTAAATAACTCACACATGGGGGAATGAATTAGGACCAGCAAACACATCTCACATTTCTCAAATTGAAATCAAACTCAAACAAAATTCAAACTATCTTTAAAATAAATTTGATTTGCTTTAAATAATTCTATTGCATAGGATTATCTTTAGGATTTAATTAGGGTGAATGAATTTACATGCTTTTCTCACTTTATTTCTTTCCTAGCATGCTAAATGTGTATATCATATGAAAATCATGCATTCATGTCTTTTAAAAAATTAAATTAAAAATGATATATTTCTTTTATATCAAATTGCATGTTTTGGCTAAAGTAAGGATATGAATGGCTATTATCACTATTAAATCCAAAAATTATTTTAAAACTTATGAATGAAACATCAAAACTGAAAGGTATGCTACTTATAATTCTTTATGAGCTTGCATGTGAGTAAAAATATAATGATGTGCATAGTGCGGCTTTCCTTCTCTTTTCTTTTAGCATAGTTTTGAATAGGATTTGGCAAAGTGTATAGTTCATTTGAAAAGAACACAACACTTGCTTAAATCTTTCCCTATTCAATCCTATGTTATTACTTAAGAAGGACATCCACACTTATACATTTGAATTACAAAACAAATCAAATAAACTAACATAAACTTTTGCATCTTTCTTTTTCCATCCATTTCTTTTGTACATGTGTATGTATTTAAGGAAAGTTGTATATTAGTCTAGACAACCCTAGGGCTGTGAGGCTATAAGTAGCCCTAAGTAGGTCTTGTACCTTACACCCCTAGTGCTAACAATGGTGTCATACTCACTTATGCCTTTCATACATATATGTGTGCATATGAAAAATGGATAAAAGAATCCCTCTTTTCTACTTAATGAAAATCATGCATCATAAAGCATCCAAATTTTCTGATGTAACACTACTTAGCATTCATCATTAAGGTGTTCTAAACATTCCCATCTGTATGTATAAATATTCTTAGGATTCATCCATATGCATGTTACACATGTTGGGAAGAAATGAAGTGATGTGTGTTCTGTGATATTAATTCACTTTACTTAATCTCAAAATGCCTTTCTTTTAAATAGGTTTGTTTAGGAAAATCTAAACTTAGGATTAATTAAAACACATAATAAAATATTCACTAAAAAAATCAAATATGAATCCACCTTAGAAATTACTTAAAGTAGGGAAGAAATAAAAGTTCTCTTCACTTTTCCTCTCTTTACAACTTGGTAATTAATTGTAGCATTCACTCAAACCTAATCAAAACACCAAATAAAATTAACCCAAAATAACTAAATGACTTAAAATGGAACTGCCCATCTAAGTTGAATAATTTCATACTTAGAAAATTTAAACCTTAAATCCATAGCTAAGCATACCACACAAACCTTAAATGGCACACACATTATGCTAAGTCATCATTTTCAACTTTAGGTTAGGGCAGTGCATGGTTTAATGTTTGCTTTTATTTTATGATGTTATGTTTTAGTTTGGATGTTAGGGTACATGTGCGTAGACTGAATGGTAGAATGATTTAGTCTAATCATTATCTTCTACAGGGGATTGTGCTTAAGGGGCGTTGTAATAAAGTTATAAAATTACTTTTGCTGTGTAGGTGCTTATAACCCTAAGCATAATCCAAAATAGGCAAGTGGACTTGGTTACCCATGTGTGGTGCTAAGTCTAATTTATATATATACATGCTTGGATTGTATGGTTATTTAGCTAATCTTTGATTTTGCGGGTTTTACTTAGATTTCCTTTTCCCATTTTCATGTAATTTTGCAATTAGATTTTGGAATGATTGTTATGGGGATTAGGATGAACATTGGTTATAAGATTACATCTTATGTACAATGTGAAGCCTTTGGAGCAACCACATTCCAACCATCCAAAAGAAGGAACCAAAAGAAGAAAGAAGAAAGAAGAAAAGAAGAAAGAAGAAATAAGAAAGAAGAATGAAGACCCCCCATAACATGAATTCCTTACTTAATTGTGATTAACTCATTTGTAATCCAGGTTGTATAAGGGTAGAGCTCGACTACTCAATTTATTTTTGGGTTTGTGCGGTGGAGCTTGACCACAAATGGCATTTTATTCTTTTGCGCTAGCTTTATAAAATGTTTGATGTTTATTTAGCATGTGCATTAAGATGACATCTTTGCCTAATTTCTTCCTTGCTTTTATGTATGGCCTCGATGATGATTAGGCTCTTAGGTATATAAATTTTCTACCAAACTAATCAATTCAAATTAAAAATAAATAACTCATAATCTCATTTAAAGCCTAAGTTAAAAATCAAGATAAAAGAATTAGCAACCCCTTAGCTGGATGTTAATTTACTTTTATGAAATCATGCATAAAAAACATATTATTTCACTCTTGATTAGAGGGCTTCCGCCTTTGCCAGAGAAGTTAGCCTGACTTGTGAGAGCCATGGTGGAAACAAACCTCTTTATCTTGCTGATTTTGGCCCATAATCTAATTTCTCATGCATTAGGCATAAAGAATCCTAAAGCCAGTGCCAAATTGATTGTCCAAAAATGAAAATAATATGATGAAAATTTGTATTAGATTTAAGTCATTAAAGTATGCCCTACATGATCTAGTCTCTTAGGGAGTGTGTTTAAGGACTTAGTCTCTTTCTAAATAAACAACACTTAGCTATCTTGCAAAAGCATTTGACTTTCCTACATATTTTAAAATCATAGAAGGAGTTAGTTGGCGGCCACCCCCAGGTGGTTGTAAGTCCAACAGTCGGGTGGTTTATCCTCTCTTGTGGAGGTAAACCAAATACCCATTTTCACCTTAGATTTAGGTGCTTTTGGCCCTCGCCAAAGCTCCCTAGATTTAGGTTCTAAGGTTGCTACTTCCCTTTACGGGCTACGAGAATAAAACCTCACCTCATAGGCATTTACGTGACCTTGTATCTTGAAATTATAAGCCCTAGCATTCTAATAAAAACTCAACTCAAATAAATTAATTCAATTTCAAAGATGTAAAGCCCAACCATAGCATAGTTTGGGATGCTTACTAGGCTTTCTAGTATCTTAAGCATCACCTACTTATTTTCATTTGGCTTTGATAAGAACTCCCTCCTCTTGATCGATCTCACTTGACTTTCTAAAAATAAACCAATCGATTGATAGTCCTACCTTTTCAAATCTTTGGAGATAATGATTATTTACCTTAATTGAGAGATTCCTAAAGAATCCCATTCCTTAGGATGTAATTAACTATGGGGGCTTGCCCTACAGAACTTAACAAACCTGATTTAAAATAAACCATGCTTTACTTTCCCATGTAAAGTAGGGAAGAATCTCTAATACATTCAAAGACCCATAGTCCTTAGGAGTCCTTATTAAGGTGATTAGGTCCATTGTAGGGTGGTGACTTCTATCTCTCGAGATAGTACACCTTTCCTTAATGTCATGCGTCACCTAGTAAGAACATCTTGGATCTGCATTGGTGTCTATCAAGGTGTAATTTATATATATTTCTATTTTCATTTATCCTTCTTTTTGAAGGGAATGGGATAGATGAAGGCATGAATATATATAAAAACTTTCACCAATTTTTCTGGGGACTCCCGGGATGGTTCCTCTCTCCATCTTTGATAAATGATCATTGTCTCCAAGTATCGATAGTGGGTTTGTACTTTTGTATGAATCCAAGACTATCTTTCTTTCCATTGGCACTTAGCTTATTTCATCCTTAAGTTAAGCTAGCCAACATCTTTAGGTTTTAGGACTTCACCCCGTGTTGGTCTTAAAACCCCATTGATTCCCAATGAGTGAAAATAAAAATTTAATAAAATGAAAATGATGAAAGACTTCCTCCTTACCATTTTTAGCGTAAGTAAAGGTTCATTCTAAAAATAATGATAAAATAAATCCTTCATAAGAGTTTTACTTTTCAAAAGCACAATTTTTTAAAATACACTTAATAAACTATTTGCACTACATCTAACAATTTTCACAATTATTACATATAGAAACATTTCAAAAATGAAACCAACAATCGTAACTTCCAAAAGTACAAATGAACTTCTTCACTCAATTCATTTTAATGAAGTCTTCATTTTAAAATAAAATTCCAACAATCCTAAACTTTCAAAAAAAGCAAAAAATTTAAAGATGGGCCTTTCCATTATCCAAATATGTTGGATGTATGTTACACAACTTTGAAATTCTACTCAACACATTCCACATGATGTTAAGTTGAAATTTTCACCTTTTCAAAAAGCACATATGAAACCTCCCCATTCAATATACACACATTTATTGAATGGAGGTTTCATTTCAAATCAAAATCAAAAATAAATTTTCAAAAGCACATATGAAACCTCTCCATTCAATATACACACATTTATTGAATGGAGGTTTCATTCCCAATCAAAATCAAAATAAATTTTCAAAAGCACATATGAAACCTCCCATTCAATATACATCTATTGAATGGAGGTTTCAACTCAATCAAAGTCAAAATAAACTTTCAAAAGCACATATGAACATCTCCATTCAATATACCCAAATTTATTGAATGAAGATTTCATTTCAAATAAAATGACATTATTTTGAAATTCCACTTAACATATTCCATATGATTAGGTTGGAATTTTCTCTTTCAAAAGCAATAATCATACAACATCTTTGAAAATGGAACATAATTGGTTTCCATCTTACATACCCAAATTTGTTAAGTGGAAATCTCTCTTTCAAAATCAACAAAACATAAAAAATTTTCAAAACACATTTGGAACTTCATTCTAGCATACCATATTCACATAAGTGAAGTCTCCAAATCCAAAACAAAAGAAACACATTGGAACTTCATTCTAGCATACCACATTTGCTAGAATGAAGTATCCATTTTCAAAAAAACAAACTTTTTCAAAACACATTTGGGACTTCATTCTAGCATACCCAATTTGCTAAAGTAAAGTCTCCCTTTTCAAAACACAAAAATTTGAAACACACTTTTGGAACTTCATTCTTTAGCATACCACATTTGCTAAAATGAAGTCTCCATTTTCAAAAACAAAAATTTTCAAAACACTTTTGGAGCTTCATTCTTTAGCATACCACATTTGCTAAAGTGATGTCTCCATTTTCAAAACAAAATCCAAAATAAAAGTTGAAACACATTTTTGGAATTTCATTTAGCATACTCAAATTTACTAAGTGAAATCTCCATTTCACAAAGATTTTTAAAACACATTGGGACTTCATTCTAGGATACCACAATTACTAAAGTGAAGTCTCCATTTTCAAAATAAAATTCAAAACAAAATTTGTAATGCATTTTTGGAATTTCCTTTACCATACTCAAATTTGTTAAGTGAAATCTCCATTTCAGAAAAATTTTCAAAACACATTGGAACTTCATTCTAGCATACCACATTTGCTAAAGTGAAGTTTCCATTTTCAAAACAAAATCCAAAACAAAATTTGAAACACATATTTGGAATTTCATTTAACATACTCAACTTTTCTAAGTGAAATCTCCATTTCACAACAATTCAAAATACATTGGAACTTCATTCAAGCATACCTCATTTGCTAAAGTGTGGTCTCCATTTTTCAAAACAAAATCCAAAACAAAAGAAACACATTAAGATTTTCTTAGCATACTTAAATTTGCTAAGAATCCTATTTTCAAAAATTTTCAAAAAAAAACAAAACAGACTTTGATTCCTCATTTAGCATAATCAAATTTGCTAAATGAGAATTCCACTTTCAAATCACAAGTGATTCACAAAATAAAGCAAACAAAGAAAAAGAAGAAATTGTTTTCAAACACCTCAACTAGCATACTTAAATTTACTAAATGAGTACATTCAAAAAATTTCAAATCAAAATCAAATTAACCCTTTACTTTAACATACCCAAATTTTCTAAATAAAGGGTCCTCAAAATAAATAAAAAATCAAAATTCAAATATGAACCTAATGGAAGCATCTCTCCAAAATATTTGAATCCATTTTCAACATATCCAAATTTGTTGAAAGTGGATTCTACATTCAAAAATCCTCTTTCCAATCAATCTCAAAATCTCTTCTAAATCCATTTGAGCCCGACTTAACATTTTCAAGATGTTGAGTATGGGTTCGAATTCTAAATTTGAATTCAAAATCAACAAAGTAAGAAATCGATTCAAGTTTATTTTGATATTGCGGTTTAAATTGTCAGCCAATTTTTCAATCTCAGTTCAGTACAGTTTGATTCAATGGAAGTGTAGAGATATGTGTTCACTTTGCCCCATGGGATGGATCTATTTCTGGATCAGGCCAACCTCTTACGCTTTGACTATGCCCACCTCATCCACTTTGGTCTAGGTTTTGAAGGGCCTTGAATTACATGTGAGGGGACCTCCTCATGATAATTAGTGGGAGCATAGTGGCCTGGCAAGAGCTTGTCATTTGAGTTGACATGCCATCATATTCTAAGATTCCCTTACTGAAGAGGAAGGAAGTGGCAGTTCCCACAGCAGTAGTGTTAGTGATAGCACCAGTGCACCCGGTTGTTCCCCATGCTTCCCTAGTCAGGGCTAGCACCCACTCATTAGCACCTTCCTAGGGGAAGGCTCCCATCCGTGATTGTGTCACTTTTGAGGTTGGGTCTTCACTCGCCTACCAGGACCCAAAGAAGATACAAGAATTGCATGATAAAGCGATACCACACTCGCATTGCTTGTGAGATGGAGGCAGCCATGCAGTTTGTAGTTGAGGAGTTTCCCATGATGATTTCCCCGTTGGTTATGGCAAACCAGTTTGATCCTCTCTGGTGTGAGAGGATGTCGAGGATTTCTTGCTCCTCCGGTGCATTTCAGGCTCCTAATGCGAGAGGAGAAGGTCGTATGCTTTCCTGAGGATAGTTCTTCACTAGGTTGGTGGAGCCTACGGATGATCTGAGTCCAAGGCTCAATTTGATTTGAGATATGTTATCATCCATAGTGTGGGGAAGAAAATTAGATAGGAAAGAGTAATGAAGGCCCATACCTCAGTTCACATTACCCGCAGGAGAGGATGTTCAGCGACGTCAGCCTCGCACTTGTTGATTTTCTAGTAATTGCTCTACGTGTTGATCATACTAACAACGCTCACGGGGACCACACATCATGGGAAAGCTCTATCCAGAGAGTTGGTGGTGCCTCCACCACACGGCTCTACCCCCCGTCGATCATCTCTGATCTATGTTTCAGCATCTCTAGTTCAACCAGAGGCCATGAAGGCTTCATGTGGGAAGAAGAGGACCCCACTGGTGATCTGGCTATGACCGAAAGATTCATTCTATCTACACTACTTACTATGGCGAGGCCGAGCTCTCCTGCTTGACCTTCCACCCCAGTCATGGTGAGGAAGGGAACCAAATATCATTAGTCATCCCACCACCATATCACGTGGAGATAGCGATTGAGGGAGAAGGTGATAACTTCGGTTGCACCTATGATGATAGATCCTCCTAGAGTGTCACCCCATGATTTAGTGAAGTGGGGTGTATTTCTTCAAGTGAGTATAGCTCTCATAAGGTTAACTCTCAAATATGGGAGGTCCGGTGCCTCACAGTACATGATAGTGATCCCACCATCGAAAGTCATTTGTGCCAATTCAGATAGATCATTCTCTAGATGATATAGTAGCCCATTATCTCATGGAGAAAAAAATCCTAGGATATGACTGGTCTGATGAGGAGAAGATCAGCTTTGATCCCAATGAAGATGATTTATTGGGAGATTTAGCAGGTGTTTGTATGGTAGACACAAAGGGGATCCCTCCTTAGAGAGCAGTAGACTATGGAAGGTGTTGAGGTCGAGCAAAAAGACATAGCCTACTTGACCCAACACCTCCTTCAAAAGATAAAGCAGAAGGATGAAAAAATAGATAGGATGGAGAAGAGGCTCAAAGATCTGCTAGCAGCTATCTTAGCACTTCAAAACCAAGCATCGACAGTCATCATACTATAGCTGAGACCAGTTAGCCATAGTTGGTGCATGTCTTGGATCCTGCCAGAACTTTACTTCCAGTAGAGCAAGGTAGCACCAGCATGAATAAGAAGGTAGTGGATAGTACCTCCATACAAGAAAAAGATATCAAGAGTATGGTTGAGCAGGAGGTGAGAGAAGCATTGGATAAAGCCCGAGGAGGATCATCAGTTCTAAGGGTAGACACTAGATGATGCCATCCAATATTAAGGGTTTAATTGCCACATTCTTTCAAGAGTTTTGATGGTAGTGGGAACCTGAGGCAGGATGTTGCACATTTCAAAGCTAGTTATTGTAACGCTGGTGGCAATGAAGCTTTTCTCTTACGTCTCTTCATCGGCTTAGCGGTATAGCATTTGACCGGTATCTTTTCCATACACAATTTAGTGAAGACTTTTGCTGAGTTGGAGGAACTCTTTATCAAGAGGTTTGTCAAAGCTCAGCAAAGGGTTACTATTGGTGATCTTGTTGTGGCTCAACAAAATCCTGGTGAGTCCCTCATTGATTATATTCTCAGATGGTGTAATTTGTGTATGAAATGCAAACCACAGCTGTCTGAATAGCATGACATCAAGATTCTGCTTAAGAATATCCATGGCCTGGTTACCTTCATGCTCAAAGGTTTTACCATCAAAACTTTTGAGAAATTAATCAGTAAGGAGGCTAGCTTGCAAGGAGAACCTAAACAGTTGCCTTCTTCGGATCTACCAACAAAGCTGAAGCTGCAGAAGGTATATGAGAAGAAACTAGGGGAAGTGATAACAGTAGACAAGGGAAATAGAGGAGTTTTGAGAGACCTCAGCTCCACATTATCACTTCCACCTCCTCTACCACCATCGGTAGCTCCTATCCGCCACAACAGTTCCATGACTTGCACCTACTCCTCCTCAGCCACATCATTAACAACAGTGGTACATATACCCACCGTGAGGTAGCTATGGTCCACCTACTCTTTTGGATAAACTTAACAAACCTTATTCATTTAAGAGGGAGGTAATCAGGAAGATCTTTAAGAATCTCTTAAAGAAGCTTGATTTTTAGCTACCCTAACCTAGGAGACCAGAGGAAGTGGGAAAAATCCATGACCCTAACTTTTGCCCCTACCACCATATGTTCGGTCATGTTTTGGAAGATTGCTTCACATTTAAGGACTGGCTTGAACATAGCTTCAAGACTGGTGCTATAGTTAGCCTGAAGGAATACCTTGTGGAACAACTATCCAGTTCCATTAGGGTAACCCTTGGGGATACTTGTGATCTTTCCAAAACCAAACAAGGTTAGGATATCTCCTTATCCAAAACCTCTAAGAAAATTATCTCAAAGATCAAGAAAATTTCCTTGTAGATGCCTAAGCCATCTCAAACCTCCAACATCAAGGAAGGATTGAAAGTTTCTAGAGCCAACTTAGGGAAAAGGGGAGCTCAGTAGCAACAGCTTGTGCCAGCCTGGGATAGCCAAGTAGCGCAACCACCAACTGAGTCAAGTCTCCAGTCCACCATTGCAGCTACTACATCAGCGACATCCTCTACTTCAGCTAGCTATTCTTCTTCTAGTAGATATCTTGTATCGACGGATGAGGGCATCAAATGCCTTACCCCTCTTACCTAACTTGATTTCTACTATGTACCTCCTATCAAATCTAAGAAATTGAAGAATAAAGCTAGCTTGAATTATATCAGTGTCACTTCTGATGGGCTGTCTAAATCTATTCCTAATGATAACTCTTTAAGTATAAATAACAACTATAACAATTCTGATCTTCCTCTTTCTGATTTATAGTTGGATTTTCCTACTCTGAATGCTACAGGGTAGCTGCTTGAGATAGACCTAGAATCATTCGATTCTGAGGGTCCCATAGGAGAAGCTATAGGTGAGCGTGATGTGTAGGTAGAACCTTCCACTAGCCTGCCATGAGAGATCAACAAAGTTAACCTCCATAGTGATAAGGTTCTACCTCATAGGGCAGCACCTCAAGATAGAGTGAAACAAGTCATTGGTTCAGAGGATCGAGAAGCCCATCCACAAGATGCCCCACCCTTGGATATGCTTGTGAAGGATGAGCCCAAGGTGGAATACAATGTCCTCTCTCACCTAAGAAAGTTGCCATCTAAGCTAAGCATATACGATGCCCTTGTCTTATCCAAAAAGATGAGAAAATCATTAATCAAGGCTCTCCTTGATCCTTAGATATGCTTAGCTCAGCTGATCGCTATTGAAGAGGAGGCACATTATTCCAGAGAAGCTCAGGGGATTACTTTCATAGATGTAGACCTACTTCTAGAGGACATGGAGCACAACCATCCCCTCTACATTACAGTTGACATGGGCAAATTTAGACTTGCCAGAGTTCTCATCGATCCAGGTGCATCGGTGAATATTATGATTCTAAAGACCCTTGCCTATTTGAGAATTGACATCTCCACACTCTAAGGAGATCGAATGATGTTGAAATGATCTAATGAATAAGTCGAGAAAGCTTTTGGTTCCATAGTGTTACCTTTGGAGATAGGTGACTGCAAGACTAAAGCCAAGTTTTATATCATTGATTCGAATACTTCATTCACCACTTTTTTCGGTAGGCCTTGTATACATCAAAATAAGATTATTCCATCCCCCCTCCATCAGTGCATCAAGTTCAGGAAGGATGGGATTGAGTACTGTGTCAAAGGAGATGAAAAGCCATTTTCAATTAGAGAGGTTGAGATATATGAGGATACGACCTACTATCTTCCTTAAAACACCCTTTCTCGTGAACTTGGACAAAATTCAAATCCTAAAGAAAAAGAAAATGATGAAAAAGAAAAAGTAAAAGAAAAGGAAAAAGAAAATGAAAATCCAAGTGAACAAGAAAGGGAAAATGAAGAAGAAATACAATCGCACATCACATTCCATCGACAGTTCATTCCATCATATGGACATATGGGTAGGATGACTTGACCTCCACCAGGCAGAGGCAAAGGCAGAAATATAGGCAGTTCCAGAGGTGGAAGACCCCCTAATTGGCCATCAGCCAATAGGGGTTATGTTTTAGTTCATTGGAGTACCCCTACTATTCACATAAACTTGGAATCCAGCTCTGAGGATGAGTCTGATGTGATAGTATACCAGCAAACCCCTCTCAGCGGGTTTCATTAGAGGTGACACTTGAGCCGGATAGCGACGAAGGCCAGGCCTCCAGACAAAGCAAAGTATTCGAATCAAATTTATGTAAAACTATCAGGCAGTAGTTAGGAACCTTAGCTTTAACATCACTTTCATCTTAAAAAGTTGAAGGTTTAGTAGTTGAGGAAGCCCCTCAGTCTTCCAGAGATGTCAAACCGAAGAGATTCATTTCGGGTTCATCATCCTCAAGTCTAAGACCCGATGTAGGACTTAAGGATATTTCAAATAAAGAATTAATGGAATTACCTTTCGACTAGTACTCTCCTGGTGTTCTTAATCTTGCAAAGAAGGGTTTGATTCCTTATTCATGGTCTAAGAATAGGTTGGAGTACTTCAAAAAGTGACAGAACAACACAGGCAGGGATGCACAATCAATGTCAGGACTAGGATTCAGTACAATGGGTGCAGTCGATGATGATAATTACTAGTTGGATAGGTTCTTTTCACACCAAACCTACTCTTATGAAGATGTGTGTTTAGAAATCTTATATGATCCAGATGATCTCCAAATTAAAGATGCACTTCCAGGATTTGAAGAGGAGATCCATTCAATAATTGATAAGTTTAATCAAATAAACCTCAGGATAAAAAAAATCCACGCCCGACATACAACAGTTCGTTGTTGAATGAAGAAGAAACTAATGACTTAGTTAGGCTATTGACTGAGTTTAAATATTTCTTTGTATGGAGTTATGAAGAGATGCCTGCATTATCTTCTGACATAGCAGTCCATAAACTAGCAATAGATCCTTGCACTAACCCTATCAAGCAAGCTCCTAGATGCATGCAATTAGAAATCAAACAATAGGTCATTTCTAAAGTCAAGAAACTGATGGATGCTGGTTTCATCCAAGAACAAAAATACCCTACTTGGTTACTCAGTGTCATCCCAGTTAAGAAGAAGAATGACCATATTTGGATATGCGTCAATTTCAAGGACTTAAACAAGGCATGTCCTAAGGATGAGTTTCCTCTTCTTATACTTGAATTAATGGTGGACATCGCATCATCTCTTGCAATTTTCTCCTTTATGGATGGGTCATCTAGCTACAACCAAATTATGATGGCCCCCGAGGATGAAAGAAACACTGCTTTTCAAACCCCAATCAAAATCTATTGTTATAAGGTCATGCCTTTCAGCCTTAAAAATACTAGCGCAACATACCAACGGGTCATGACTCAGATCTTCAACGAACTCATCCATCATCAAGTTGAGTGCTACGTTGATGATCTAGTAGTCAAGAGAAGAGAAAAGGAAGACCTCTTTGACTTGAGAGTAGTTTTTGAATGGTTAAGATAATATAACCTCAAAATGAATCCCCTAAAGTGTGCATTCAGAGTAGCTTCAAGGAAATTCCTTGGGTTTGTTGTTCAACACTGGGGATTAGAAATAGATCCAGAAAAGATCAAAGCTATCTTAAAAATGCCACCTCCTAAGAGTTTAACTCAACTCAGATCTTTCCAAGGATGGTTGGCATATCTAAGATGCTTTATTTCCAACCTATCAGGAGATGGAAGCCATTCTTAGCACTTATCAAAAAGGACATCAAGTTCAAGTGGGATGATAAGTGCAAGCATGTATTTGAAGATATCAAGTAGTATTTGGTGTAGCCGCCAATTTTAGTAGCCCCTATCCTGGGCAGGCCACTCATCCTCTACACTGCTGCATTGGATGACTCTCTCAGTGCTTTGTTGGTTCAAGCCAATGATGAAGGGAAGGAGAGTGCTCTCTACTACCTCAACCATCATCTGATTCCTATTGAAGCAAACTATCCACCTATTGAGAAACATTACCTAGCTTTGATCTTCGCATCTCAGAAGCTATGGCACTATATGCTTTCTCATAAGGTGAACTTCATTTCTAGAACCAATCCACTGTAGTATCTCATGACACGCCCAATGCTATTCGGATGTTTGGCATGTTGGTCTATGATTCTCTCACAGTTTGATATCACATTCGTACCCCTTTGTGTGTTAAAATGACAAGCACTAGTGGATTTCTTAGTAGCACACCCACTTCCTACTGATTCTCCGCTTAGTGATGATCTCCCTGATAAACAAATCATGAACTTAAAGGAGATTAACAACCACCACTGGGATATGTATTTTGATGGTGCAGCTTCTTTTCATAAAGGGGAAGCACCATGATCTACTCTTCCAGGAAAGGCAGGGGTAGGAATAGTTCTCTTAATTCTAGACCGTGATGTGATGAGATTCTCATACTATCTTTCCAATCCTTGTACCAATAATGAAGCTAAGTATGAGGCTTTCATTGCTAGTCTGGAGTTAGCTATCACAATGTGTGTCAAGTGCATCAACATCCTTAGGGATTCTCAGTTGATCATCAATCAATTGTTGGGTCCTACAAGGTTCTCAAACACAAGCTTCGTTATTACCATGAGTATACCATGATGATATTAGCCCAAATCACTGAAGTCACCATCTACAAGGTTCCCTTAGCAGAGAACACAATAGCATATGCTTTGGCCAAACTTGCCAAAGAATTGGCATGTCCGAAAGATGGGTCCATTCAAATAAGGGTCCAAAATAGACAAGTCCTATCCCTTAATGATGTTGAACTCATCGAGAGACTTTCTCTTGAAGGGGAGGTTGATGTTGCCTATAAGGACAAGGAGATGGATAGGAGGCAACCATTCATAGACTATCTGAACACCGACAAACTACCTCAAGAAAAGTTACAATCCCATTAGGTGAAATAGAGAGCTCACTCTTATGCTCTCGTTGATGGCACCCTGTACCAACGGTTCCTCGATCATATGTGGCTTAGGTTGTTTTGATAAACATGAAGCCCATGGCATTGTAACTGAGGTAAATTCCGGTCTATGCGAAGCACATCAATTCAGTTCGAAGATGAAGATGAAGATCAAGAGATTAGGATATGACTGGCTTTCGATGATTACAAACTGCATGGATGTAACTAGGAGATGTCATCAGTGTCAAGTACACGGTGTGGTCTTACATCAACGACCCAACATTCTACACCCTACATTGGCTTCATGGCCATTCGAGTGTTGGGGTACCAACATTGTGGGTCTTATAGATTCTCCTTCTTCCAAGGGTCATCGGTTCCTCTTTGCTGCCTCCGGCTACTTTTCCAAGTCAGCGGAGGTAATCCCACTCAGAGAGGTCACAACTTCGATGTGCTTCAATTTTTCGGAATCATATCGTATATAGGTTCAGGGTGCCTCGATGAATTATATCTAATAATGATATTGTATTCAAAAGCACCTAGATTAACAGCTTTGCCAGAAGACACAGTATAGATTGGAGATATTCTACCACCTACTACCCCAGAGCAAATGGCTTAGCAAAAGCATTCAACAAAACTCTCATCCAAATACTAAAGAAGACTCTTGATGACAATAAGCTATAGTGGAATGAGCAGTTGGTTGATGCCTTGTGGGTCTACCGTACCACATACCGAACTTCAACTCAATCTATCCCATTTTCCTTAGTGTATGGTTCTGAAGCCATTCTACCTTTAGAAGTTCAACTCCTATCACTAAGGATAGCATTGGGTAGCAAGATCACTACAGAGTAGAATGCAAAGTTGTGGTTAGAAGAGCTCAAAGGTTTGGAGGAGAGTTGCCTACAGGCGTGCCAGAATCTCGAGTTATACAAGGCCAAATTGAATCAAGCTCACCACAAGCTAGCCTGCCCTACGTCTTTCTAAGTAGGAGAACTTGTGTTAATCCTAAGGAGACCAATTGTTTCCCGTCAAAATATGGGAGGCAAGTTTGAACCCACTTGGGAAGGCCCCTATGTCATAGAGAAGGCCTACCAAGGAGGATCATATCAGCTCATTGATTGTAAATGGGAACACCTGATGCTTCCAATTAATGGGCTCTATTTGAAGAAATATTACCCATAAAACATGTTTGAAAACAATTATAAAAAAAGAATAAAAATTTGATTCCATTTTATCAACATCTTCTCTTCTTTCAAAGCATTGTTTGCTTGTCTTATGAATCCATCATGACGTGTTTAGGATAGGTGTAAGAGTCTCCCCAAAGGCATCCTATCCCTCTTTCACAACACAAACATAATTAAAGAAAATCTCCCAGCATTGTTAGAATAAGTGTGAGAGAACCCAAGAGGCATCCTATTTCAATTAGCACAACTGAGTTAGGTGTGAGAGAATGCGAGCGGCATGCTTCCTTAGTGGGAATCCCGGTTGCCATCTGTGGCACCATTTCATTAAATTTCCCAAGCATGTTTAAGGTAGGTGTAAGAGAACCCAAGCGACATCATATTCCCTTTAACACAAGCATAAAAATAAACACATATCTTTTGTCCAGGGCTATTTTAATGTGAGAGCAAGCCCCTATGGCACTCACGCTTTAGCTGCTCTAGGTCAGGTTTACATGCTACCTCGCTAGTATGTCACCCTAGTGGTAACTTATTTGGAAGATGTGAGTCCCCACATTTTCTTCCTAACTTGACCATTGCAAACCAATGAGCGCTTTGTTAGTATGGTAGACTTCACTACCCAGCCAGTAAGCTACCTCATGTTGATTTTTTTTAAGAAGATGTGAGTCCCCGAGCTTTCTTCTTAAACTAATCATCGTGATCTAACTAGGTCGAGTATATTTAAGGTTTAGGATAAGTCCTCCAGAGGTTCCTTTTCTCTTGACTACATTTAAGTCAATATAAGTCCTCGACATTATTCGCCAAGAGGTCGCCCAGGTCGATGGCCCTCCGAATAAGATGACTACCAGAGAGTCCCCAACTTTATTGCAAATCGATGGGCACCTTAGGTTGGTTGATGTTATATCGGCTGACTCACGTGGATACACCACTCTTGGCAGATATGAGTCCTCACGCTTTCCCCTCGAGTTGACCACCGAATACCTATTTGATATATAACTAGTTATGTCATCTGCTCCAGGGTTTTGGATTTTGAGGGGCCCCTCTCCCTACGAACATTCTAATTAGATCACATCCTTTGGGACCCTATTTAGACACTACCTAGGTTACTCTTGGATTGGACAGTCCCCCTTTCCTACTAATCACCCCTGTGGTTGGAGAATTTGTTCAGGGGATGCATAGATTCTCCCTTGGTTCAATAAATCTAAGATAGGCCTAGGCTAAAATAAGCTCCTTCTCAATTTAATCTCTCACAAACAAATAGGGTCCATGTTAAAACAAGCTAAACAAATAAACAAACAAAAAAAATATTCGCTTGTGGATTAGAAATTCAAGCCCCCAAAGGGCCCCTTTTCCTAAACAGACATCCAATCTTTAGGGCAGTGTTAGCAGAACTCCTTATACGATTTGCCTGACTACCTAAGTTGAGATAAATCCCGGAGTCAGTACTCACTCCGTAGTCGCCCTTAGGTCAGATTCAACCTATTTTACCACAAGTAGGTTACCCCGAGGGTCCTTCCGCTTTGGGAGATGTAAGACTATGACGCATTCTTTCTAGCATGACTGTCGTAAATCGATGAGCAGTCCTAGGTCGGGTTCAATTTATTACTCAAAGAAACAGATCACCCTAGTGGTTCCTTATTTTGGAAGATCTGAGTCCCCGCAATTTCTTCCTAACTTGACCAATGGAAATTGAAAGGAATCCCTTTGGTCGGATAGTTCTCCCATCAGCCAAGAAGCTATTCCCTTTGGTTCACTAAATCTGAGATAGGTCTAGGCTAATATAAGCCCCTTCTTAGTGTGATCCACCGCAAACCAACGAAATCCATTAAAACAAACTAAAAAATAAAATTAATCTTAACTATCCTTGAGCTGATCTATGTCCCCCAACAGAATTCACTCAATTGTTAGCCCTAGGTTGGGTTCGATTTCTTGTCCAAAGAAATCGATAACCCCAATGGTTCCTTATTTTAGAAGATGTGAGTCCCCACACTTTCTTCCTAACTTAACCATTGCAAACCGAAAGGCATCCCATTAGTTAGATAGTTTTCCCATCGCACGAAAAGCTATTACCTTTGGCTCAATAAATCTGAGATAGGTCTAGGCTAATATATTCCCCTTCTCAGTGTGATCCATCACAAACCAATAGAGTCCATCAAAATAAACTAAAAAATAAAATTAATCTTGACTATCATTGAGCTAATCAAAGTCCCTCAGCGGCATTCACTTAATAGTCAGCTCTTGGTCGGGTTCGATTTGTTGCCCAAAGCAACCAATCATTCCAGTGGTTCCTTGTTTTGGAAGATGCGAGTCCCCGCATTTTCTTCCTAAGTTGACCATTGCAAACTGAAAGGCATCCCTTTGGTTGGATAGTTCTCCCATTGGTCGAGAAGCTATTCCCTTTGGTTCAATGAATCTGAGATAGCTCTATGATAATATAAGCCCCTTATTAGTGTGATCCATCGCAAACTAATAGAATCCATCAAATCAAACTAAAAAATGAGACTAATCTTGACTATCCTTGAGCTGATCTAAGTCCCCCAGCAACATTCACTCAATAGTCAGGCCTAGGTCGGGTTCAATTTGATGCTCAAAGCAATCGATCACCCTAGTGGTTCTTTATTTTGAAAGATGCGAGTCTTCGCGCTTTCTTTTTAACTTGACCATTATAAATCGAAAGGCATCCTTTTGGTCGGATAGTTCTCCCATCGGCCGGGAAGCTATTCCCTTTAGCTTAGTAAATCTGATATAGGTCTATGCTAATATATGCCCCTTCTCAGTGTGATCCATCACAAACTAACGGAATCCATCAAAATAAACTAAAAAATGAGACTAATATTGACTATCCTCGAGTTGATCTAAGTCCCCCAATGACATTCACTCAATAGTCAGCCCTAGGTTGGGTTTGATTTACTGCGCAAACCAACTAATCACCCCAGTGGTTCCTTATTTTGGAAGATGTGCATCTCTGCGCTTTCTTCCTAACTTGACCATTGCACATCGAAAGGCATCCCTTTGGTTGGCTAGTCCTACTTTATGTTTAGTAGACTACCCCTTTGGATTGGTAAATCTAAGTTAGGTCTAGGCCTCTGTGGCTTCTACTCAGTGCGATCCATCGCAAACCAACAAGGCCCATCTCAAAATCCAAATTCTAAAAATCTGAAACAAATTCAACCCTCCTCCCTTAGTGGAGTCAAATAACAAACAAAATAAATTCAACAAAATAAATCCAATCAACCTCCCCCAATGGAGTCAATCAAATTAAAACAAATCAAAATAAATCAAATCAATTTCTCTCCCCAGTGAGACTTAAATCAAATCAGCCTCTCATCCCCTTATGAATGACTTCAACCTGCTTCCCTAGTTGAAGGTTCACGTACTCTAGCCCTAGTGGATTCCTCTTTCCCTCTCTTATGTCCATGATATGAGTAGAGTCACATTGCACTAAGCATTGGATTCCTTCTACAACTTAGGTTAGGAGTAGATCGTCTCTGTTAGTGCTTGTGATCGTTCAGTGTTGTTGATCATTTTGGTCAACAACAATACGTGTGGTGTACCTAGTCAATCACACCACACCTATTGGGCACCCTTTGTTGACCTCATTTTTAGGATGAGCTCTCAACCCCTCCATCTTAAACATAGGACCTCTCTTAGAATTTAAGAGTTCCTTAGTCTTAAGACACATTTAGTGATTAGGTGGACACTCAACCTAGCCCTAGAGACTTAGAAGAGTTTTCCATAGGAATAGGTCATGCCTTAGGGGTGTTAGAAAAGTTCGCCTACCCTATAGCTTGAACCAAATTCCTTGCTTCCTCTCTTCAAGTCAAACTCCAAATCAAACCAACTCCAAACTTTAAATCAAATCAATTCAAACTTAATTGATTTTCTCAAACTCAAATCAATTCCAAATAATTGAAGCATATGATTGAAATTCCAAGTTAAAAAATCTTTCCTAAGTCCTTTGATTCCCTCTTATGGACTTAGCCTAAATCAATTCAAATTCCAGAAATTTTCTCATAACCCATTTATTTTCTCATTTGTATTCACATATATAAATTAAATATAAATTCAAATCAATTAAACCAAATTCAAAATTCAAATCCAAATTAAAAATCTTTGTTAAGTCACTTTGATTCTATCTTATGGACTTAGCCTAAATCAAATCTAAATCAATTCAAATTCAAGGAATTTTCTCATAACCAATTTATATTCTCATTTATATTCACAAATATAAATGAAATATAAATTTAAATACCCAAAAATCAATTCAAAGATCAAATTCAACCAAAATTGAACCTAAGCCTTTCAAGTCAAATTCTTGGACTTAGCCAAATCAATTTCAAATCAAGACAAACCCTTGATTTTTCTTCATGATTCAATCAATCCTTCAATCATGAATCTAAATATAAATACAAATTTTAATCATTAAACCAAAACCAAACTCAAAAATTAAATCCAAGTTAAACTCATGTTCATCCTTTTGAACTTGAAATTGTCAAATGAATCAAAACCCATTTGACTTAAACCCACTTGTAAATGGATTTATATTTCAATCATAAGTCCATATGTGAGTTCAATCAAACTCAAATGAACCTTTCACCAAGCCATTTGACTGACTTAGGCTCACTTGACCCAAAGTGATCTAAAGTATCCCTTTTGAGGCAAATTCTAATCCTACCCAAATTGGATTGAACTAAGCCCAAATAAGCCTCACATTATGAGCAACAATCATCATGAGATGATCAATCACACAAATTAGGTCAAACCAAGTCAAACCTAAGGGTTGACCAAGTCAACACTAAGCCAAAATGAAACCTAAACTAGCCAAAATCCACTATAGGACAAATTGATTGAAACTATTGATCAAAACTCATTCATGATCAATGTTTGAACTTGACCAAGTCATCACTTGAGCCTAACCTAGCCCAATTGGCCACTTGACCCAAGTTGACCCAACTTGACCTAAAAAGTCAAAATGTATCAAAACTTGATCTAAGCCAAATTGATTGAAACTAATGGTTCAAGTTCATTCCAAATCACTTATTGAACTTGACCAAAGCCTCAATTGGTCAACTAGACCCAACCTAGCCCAATTGACATTGAACCCAACTTGACCTAAAAGGTCAAATTAAGCCAAATCCAAATATAAACCAAATTGATTGGAAACAAAGATACCAATCCATTTCAAATGATCAATCAAACATAAACCAACCCATCATGACCTAACCCAAAAAGGTCAAATGGGTCAAATTGGTCAACTTGACCCATTTGACCTAAATGAAATTAAACGAACCAAAACCAAATCTAAGCCAAATTGAACCAAATCAAAATTGCCAAAACATTTCAAATGATCATATGAACTTGACCCAACCTTTAGCTTGACCTAATTTGACCAATTGGTCAGCTTGACTCAAGTTGACCCATTTTGACTTAAATGAGACAACATAAGCCAAATCAACTCCAAATTCATTGGAACTTGACCTAGCCCATTTTTCAATCATACCAAACATATTCAAATTGAAATCCAAGCCAAATGACCATTTTACCCTTAGGCCATAGGGTAACCTAAAATCAAAACCTCTTGGAATTTGGTCAATTCCTTTTCATGGACACTTGGCATCCATTTAGTGGACCAATTGGTCATTAATGAACATGGTGCACCTAAACCATTGAGTTTGGGTCAGTCAAACCCAACCTAATGGCCAAACTGACCACCCACTTAGGAAATGAACACATGGGATCCTTTCTCCACTCAATTAAAGTACATGGGAGCTTCACTACTCCACTCCACACTCAAAATCGAACCAGGTACAAGTACTAACAGCCTAACAAACCCACTCAAGAAGGTGAATTGGATCAAAATGGCAAAGCTCCTCATGGTTGTCTGATTTACCTAGGGGATATATACTCACCCTAATTCCACTTTATTCCACAAGACACACACTCGATTGAGCTAAGGAAACTCAGAGCAAGCATTTGCAAGTTTCCCCAAGCTTCCTAGAGTGAATTAGAATTCTCCATTTTTGGTTTCTTTAAAATGAAAATAGGGGAGGCCAAAGTAATTTCCACTTTGCTCATTACTCAATTTCAATTCAATTCCTCTTACAAGCATCTTTAGTGGAGTCAATCGAGTTGATCCAAACCCTTTCATAACTTCTCAATGCAAGGGAGGTGGCACTTCGATCAAGGTTGAGCTCAATTGAAGGGGAGCTTGGCCCATGGGAAGATCCACTAAACCAAATCTCCTCAAATCTTTAACAGGGCTTCATCTCCACTAGACGAAGCTACCTCAATAGATTCGAGCCCTAGTGATAGCCTCCAGTGAGGTATGCCTTCAACCCGAGCTTAAGGTAGACATGGTGTGGTCCTTTGTGAAAGAAATTCTCACCTCATGAGAATTTGACCGTTAGGTCTTCTCCCCTTTACTCCTAGATGGTGTGGGTAAAATTTGAGTTCAATCTGAACTAAGTTGAGCCCGAATCATGCCATGGAAGGTGGATGGTTCCCCTTTCCCGTAAGGAAACTCAATGATAGATCATGGGCCGTCCATCCGCACATTTTGGATGGACAACCATGACCAAGATGTGTAGGAATATCTGATTAATCCTTTAATACCATGGGCTTTATCTCAGCCATCCGATTCTTGATCAAACAAGTGAGGAGAAAGTGTGTAGCGCCGCTGCTTACACGGTGCTATAATGTCACAACTTAAGTGGCCTCTCCCGTCGCGCCATGTGGAAAGCGCGCACCGCGTCAACCTCCACATGGCACCGATGGGATTAGCTATTTTAATTAGGGATTTAATTAATTATCCTTAATGGTTGAATCTTCATAATTGCAAATCTAATTCTAGAAAAATCATAAAATATAAGGTAAAATTTATTATAAAGATAATTCATAGGAGAATATTCTAAAACTATTTCCAATGGGTTTTGATTAGTGTATTTTTCTCGATTAGGGTTTTATTAATAACTTAATAACCTTAATTACTCCATAATTATCTCACTAATTAATTCTAATCTTCTCATGTGTATTTAGGGGGATGATTTCTACCTCCCCTAATTTTCTTGTGTTTACTGATGGGTTAATTAGGGAGATCAATTAATGAATCCATAATTACTCTCTTTATGTAATTAAGGGTAATTAAGCATATGAACAATGGTTTAGTCCCTTTATTAAGTTAATTAAGCATTGCTTAGGTAGAGAAGAGGTTTATGAAATGGATTTGGAAATTTTTCCTAAGCCATTCCCTAAACCACTTTCCTTCCTTAATCTAAACTTAATTAAGGGTTAATCCTCAAATCACTTACTTAATTAATTTGATTTGAAAATAAAAACATTATAGAAATTAATCAATCCATCTTGGGTAGATGCTTAGGTGTTCAATAACCTAAGTGGCTTAAGGAAATTAAAATCCAATCCACATGTGTGGGAAGGGTTATGAAAGTACTTAAATTAAACCCTTTAGCTTAATTAATCACTAATTATGAGCCAATTGCATTAGGCCCATTCTTTCCTAGGTGCATTGCTGATTTAAATTCTTTGTGTGGTTTTATGTTGTACATTGGCTCATAATTCTTTGATTATATATGTTAAAGTGGTGTAGGTAACGGGTTATTAACACACTTAATTTGCACATTAACCTAACCAAAGCATAAAATTAATCTAATCACATAAAAATTGAACTTAAATAACTCACACATGGGAGAATGGGTTAGGGCCAGCAAACTCATCTCACACTTCTCAAATTAAAGTCAAACTCAAACAAAATTCAAACTCTCCTTAAAACAAATTTGATTTGCTTTAAATAATTCTATTTCATAGGATTGTATTTAGGAATTAATTAGGGTGAATGAATTTACATGATCTTATCACTTTATTTCTTTCCTAGCATGCTAAATGTGTATGTCATATGAAAATCATGCATTTTAAAAAATCAAATTTAAAATGAAATATTTCATTTATGTCAAATTGCATGTTTTGGCTAAAGTAAGGATATGAATGGCTATCATCACAATTAAATCTAAAAATTATTTTAAAACTTATGAATGAAACATCAAAACTGAAAGGTATGCTACTTATAATTATTTATGAGCTTGCATGTGAGTAAAAATATAAAGATGTGCATAGTGTGGCTTTCCTTCCCTTTTCTTTTAACATAGTTTTGAATAGGATTTGGCAAAGTGTATAGTTTATTTGAAAAGAACACAACACTTGCTTAAATCCTTTCTTATTCATTCCTATGTTATTACTTAAAAAGAACTTCCACACTTATACATATGAATTACATAAAAAATCAAACAAACAAACATGAACTTTTGCATCTTTCTTTTTCCATCCATTTCTTTTGTACATGTGTATGAATTTAAAGAAAGTGGTATATTAGTCTGGACAACCCTGGGGTTACGAGGCTTTAAGTAGCCCTAAGTAAGTCTTGTAGCTTACACCCCTAGTGCTAACATTGGCACCATACTCACTTATGCCTTTCATACATATATGTATGCAAATGAAAAATGGATAAAAGAATCCCAATTTTCTACTTAATGAAAATCAAGCATCATAAAGGTACCAAATTTTTATAAGTAACACTACTTAGCATTCATCATTAAGGTGTTCTAAACATTCCCATTTGTATGTATAGATATGCTTAGGATTCATCCATATGCATGATACACATGTTGGGAAAGAAATGAAGTGATGTGTGTTTTGTGATATTAATTCACTTTACTTAATCTTAAAATGCCTTTCTTTTTGAATAGGTTTGTTTAGGGAAAATATAAATTGCCTTTTGATTGGTACTAGCCATGTGTTCTTAATCTTGCAAAGAAGGGTTTTATTCTTAGTTCTTGCTAAACACCTAAATCTAAACTAATTAAAACCTAAAAATTTAAAAAAATAAAAAACCTAAACAAAAATAAAATTAACAAATAAAATAAAATAAAAACAAAAACTAAAACCTAAACCTAAACCTAAACCTAACCTAAAAAGAAAATAAAATAAAAAATAAAACTAAACTAAAATAAAATAAATAAAAATATAAACTAAACTAAAAAAAATCTAAATAAAATAAAAACTAATCCTAAAACAAAAATATAATAAACCTAAAATAAAATAAATAAAAAACTAAATAAAAACCTAACCTTAAAAATAAAACCTAAAAATAAATAAAAAATTAAACCTAAAACCTAAACTAAAAAAACCAACACCTAAAATAAACCTAAACATAAACTAAGATAAACTAAACAAAATAAAATAAAACCTAAACTTAAACCTAAACCAAAACTAAATAAAATAAAATAAACTAAAAAAAAACCTAAACCTAAACTAAAAAATAATAATTTAAAATAAAACTAAAATAAAAACCTAAAACCTCAACCTAAAAAAATAAAATAAAAATCTTAACCTAAACCTAAAGATAAAATATAAAAGCTAAACATAAAAAATAAAATAAAAATAAAACTAAACCTAAAATAAAAACTAAACCTAAAAAAATAAACTAAAAATAAACCTAAAATAAATAAACTAATAACAACAAATAAACAAGCCTTAATCCCACTAGACATGAATCCTTCATCTCCAAACCTATTAAAATTCTCATTTAATTCAAGTATACTAAGATCATTTTTTATGAAAATAAATAAACTAAACTAAATAAAAATAAAAATAAACCTAAATAAAAATAAAAAAATAAAAAAAACTAAAATAAATAAAAAAAACTAAATAAACCTAAACGTACTTGTTTACTTAATTTAAAATAATAATAATAATAATAAATAACAAAAATAAATAAATAAAACCCTAAACCCAAAACTTTAAACCCTAAGCCCTAAACCCTAAACCCTAATCCTTAAAATCTACAACCCTAAACCCTAAACTATAAACCCCAAACCCTAAACTCGAAACCTTAAACCCAAAACCCAAAACCCTAAAAACCTAAAAACCTAAACCTAAACAACATAAAACCTAAAAATAAAATAAATAAAAAACCTAAACCTAAATAAAATAAAAATGTAAACTAAAACTTAAACCTAAATCTAAATGTAATCCTAAACCTAAAACAAAAAAAACTAAAATAAAATAAATAAAAACCTCTACAAAACTAAAAATTAAAATAAACCTAAAAATAAAAAACCTAAATATAAGAAAACCTAAATGTAAAATAAAAAAAAATAAAATAAACCTAAAATAAAATAAAATAAAAAACTAAATAAAACATAAACCTAAAAGACAAACCTAAAATTAAATAAAAAATAAAACCTAAACCCTAAACTAAAAAAAACCTAAACCTAAAATAATCAAGATAAAATAAACCTAAACATAAACTAAAATAAACTAAACTAAAAAAAATAAAACCTAAACCAAAACCAAAAATAAACTAAACCTAAACCCTAAACTAAATAAAATAAAATAAACTAAAAATAAACCTAGACCTAAACTAAAAAAAGAAAACATAAAAATAAACCTAAAATAAAAATCAAACGCCTAAACCTAAAAAAATAAAATAAAAACCTAAACCTAAACCTAAAAATTAGAAATAAAAACTAAACCTAAAAATTAGAAATAAAAACTAAACCTAAAAAATAAAATAAAAATAAAATTAAACTAAGAAAATAAACATAAACCTAAAACCTAAACTTTAAAAATAAACTAAAATAAAAATAAAAAATAAAATAAATAAACCTAAAATAAATAAAAGATAAACTAAATAAACCTAAACATGCAGGTGTACGTAATTTTTTTCTAAAAACATAATCCCTAAACCCTAAAACCTAAACCCTAAACCCTAAATCCTAAACCCTAAACCTACAACCCTAAACCTACAACCCTAAAAAACCCTAAACCTAAAACCCTGAACTAACCATAAACCCTAAACCCTAAACCCTAAACCATAAGCCCTAAACCATAAACACTAAACCCTAAAAACCCTAAAGCCTAAAGCCTAAACACTAAACCCTAAAACCTAAACCCTTAACCCTAACACTAAACCCTAAACCCTAAAATCCTAAACCCTAAAACCCTAAACCCTAAACCCTAAACCCTAAAAACCTAAAAACCTAAACCTAAACTAAATATAACCTAAAAATAAAATTAACAAAAAAATCTAAACCAAAATAAAAAAAATTAAAATAAAATAAATACCTAAACTAAAACTGAAACCTAAAACTAAAAGTAAAATAATTTATAAAATATAAAAAGAAACTAAAATTATTAAAGAAAAACCTAAACTAAACTAAAAAAATTAAAAAAACCTAAGAATGGAAAACCTTAATAAAATAATAACTAAATATAAATAAATAAAATAAACATAAAATAAAATAAAATAATAACAAAATAAAAACCTAACCCTAAAAAATAAAACTAAAAATAAAACCTAAAAATAAATAAAAAATAAAACCCAAACCTTAAACTAAAAAGAAAAAACCTAAACTTAAAATAAAAATAAAATAAACAAAATAAAATAAAACAAAACCTAAACTAAAATAACTAAAACCTAAGCCCTAAACTCTAAAGTTAACCTAAAGTAACTAAATAAATTAAAAAAATAAACCTAAACCTAAAAACCTAAATGCTAAGAATTGGCAAAACCTTGTTGGAAGGAACATCACCGTCAACCAAGCTCAGTCTAGATCTGGCGGTGGAGGCGAAGGCAGAGGCGGCGTTTATTGTAGTGGTGGTGGGGGATCTGAAGATGCTGGTGGATATGGTGGTGGTGGTCAAAATAGTGGTGGTTATGGAGGCGAGAGGAGCGATGGTGGCTACAACCGTTGTGGTGGCGGAGGGAGAGATCGAGGATATGATGGCAGATCCTGCTACTCGAGAGGTTGGGGTGGTTTTGATGGGAACTGAAGAAACTGAAGAACGGCCGATCCGATCTGCTGCTTATGGAATTGTGTCTTTATAGTAGAGGTGGTTCTAGTTATCTAGATTTTTTTGAATTGATCTATGCGTGGTCATTTTTTATTTATGTTGTCGCTTATTGCTTAGAAAACTTAGTGTGTTACTTGGTTGATGAAATTGAAATGAATAAATATTGAATTTAAATTTATTCTCTACCAAAAACCCTAAACCCGAAACTAAAACTTGAACCCCAGACCTACAACCTAAACTCTAAACATTAAAAACCCTAAGCCCCAATCTCTAAACCCTAAATCCTAAAAGCTAAAAATCTAAGCCTAAACTAAATGCAACCTAAAAATAAAATAAATAAAAAAACTAAACTAAAATAAATTAAAAAATAACATAAAATAAAAACCAAAACTAAAACCTAAACCTAAACCTAAACATAAACCTAAACCTAAAAAAATATAAAATAAAAAATAAAAAACTAAACTAAAATAAAATAAAGTAAAAAAAACAAAAAACCTAAATAAAATAAAAACTAAAGCTAAAATAAAAATAAAATAAACCTATAATAAAATAAATTAAAAACCAAATAAAAATCTAAACCTAAAAATAAGACCTAAAAATAAAACCTAAACCCTAAACTAATAAAAAAACCTAAACCTAAAATAAAATTAAAATTAAACTAAACGTAAACTAAAATAAATAAAAGCTAAACCTAAACCTAAACCTAAACCTAAATCTAAACCCTAAATAAAATAAAATAAACTAAAACTAAACCTAAACCTAAACTGAAAAATAAAACCTAAAAATAAACCTAAAGTAAAATCCTAAAACCTAAACCTAAAAAAATAAAATAAAAACTAAAACCTAACCCTAAAAATAAGAAATAAAATCTTAATTAAAAAAATAAAATAAAAATAAAACTAAACTAAAAAAATAAACCTAAACTTAATTAATAAACTAAAATAAAAAACCTAAACTAAAATAAATAACCTAAAATAAATAAACTAAACTAAATAAAAAAATAAAAAAATTAAAATTCAAAAAAACTAATTAAACCCTAAACCTACCAGTTTACTTATTATAAAAAAAATATCAAAATAAAAAAAATTAAAAAACTCAAACCCTAAACCCTAAACCCTAAACTCTAAACTCTAAACCAACAAACCTAAACCCTAAACCTTAAAACCCTAAACCCTTAGCCCAAATCCCTAAAGCCTAAAGCCTAAAGCCTAAACCCTAAAACCCTAATCCCTAAAACCTAAACCTTAAACCCTAAACCCTAAAACCTACAACCCTAATCCCTAAACCCTAAACCCCATATCCTAAACCCTCAACCCTAAACCCCAAATCCTAAACCCAAAACCCTAAACCCTAAAACCTAAAACCTAAAAACCTAAACCTAAACAAAATAAAAAACCTAAACCTAAATAAAATAAAATAAATAAAATAAATAAAATAAAATAAAAACCTAAACTAAAACCTAAACATAAACCTAAACCTAAACCTAACCCAAAACCAAAACCAAAACCTAAGTGTAAAAATAAAATTAAAAAAACTAAAATAAACTAAAATAAAATAAATAAAAACCTAAACTAAACTAAAAAAATAAAATAAACCTAAAAATAAAAATCTAAATAAAATAAAAATTAAACATCAAATAAAAATAAAATAAAGTTAAAATTAAATAAAAACCTATACCTAAACTAAAATAAAACTAAAATAAAAAAAATAAATCCTAAACCTAAACCTAAACCCTAAACTAAATTAAATAAAATAAACTAAAAAGAAACCTAAACCTAAACAAAAAAATAAAACCTAAAAATAAACCTAAAATAAAAACCAAAAACCTAAACCTAAAAAAGTAAAATAAAAACATAAACCTAAACCTAAAAATAAAAAATAAAACCTAAACTTAATAAGTAAACTAAAATAAAAAAACTTAAACTAAAATAAGTAAACCTAAAATAAATAAACCAATCTAAATAAAAATAAAAAATAAACTTAATTAAAAATAAAAAAATAAAATAAAGTAAACTAAATAAAAAAATATGCTAAATAAACCTAAACCTATCAGTTTACTTAGTTTTTTAAAAACAAAAACTCTAAACCCTAAGCCCTAAATCTTAAACCGTAAACCCTAAAACCTAGACCATAAAACTAAATAAACCCTAAACTTACAATCCTAAACCTAAAAAACCCTAAACCCTAAACTCTAAACTCTCAAAACCATAAACCCTAAAGCCTAAACACTAAACCCTAAACCCTAACCCTAAAACCTAACCCTAAACATTAAACCTTAAAGGCATAAACCCTAAAACCTTAAACCCTAAACCCTAAACCTTAAACCCTAAACCCCAAACTCTAAACCTAAATTTAAACCTAAAGCAACAAAATAAATTAAAAATAAACCTAAATCCTAAACCCTAAACTAAGCCTAAACCCTAAGAATGGGCATAACCTTGATGACAGGAACATCCTCATCAACTAGCCTCAATCTTGATCTGGCGCTAGAGGTTAAGGCGATGGTGGCAATTATCGCACTGGTGGTGGTAGATCTTCAGGTGTTGGTGGATATGTTGATGGTGGTCAGAGTAGTGGTGGTTATGGAGGCGGGAGGAGCAACGTAGGTTACAATCGTGGTGGTGGCCGAGGGAGAGATCAGGGATATGATGGTGGATCTTGCTACTCGATAGGCGGGGGTCATTCTAATGGGAACTGGAGAAATGGAAGAATGACTAATCCGATCTACTGCTTTTGGAACTATTTCTTTATAATTGAGACGATTCTAGTTATCTAGGGTTTTGATTTATGCATGCTCATTATTTATCTATATCTTCCCTTGGGTCTTAGAAAACTTGGTATGTTACTTGGTTGATGAAATTGAAAAGAAGAAATGCTGAATTTGAATTTATTCTCTGTTAAAAAAACCCAAAAACTTTAAACCCTAAACTAAAACCTGAACCCTAGACCTAAAACCTAAACCCTAAACCCTAAACCCTAAAAACCCTAAACCCTAAACCCTAAACCCTAAAACCTAAACCCTAAACCCTTAACCCTAAACCCTAAACCCCAAACCCTAAACCCTCAACAAACCTTAAACCCTAAATCCTAAATTCTAAGCCCTAAAAAGCTAAAAACCTAAACTTAAACTAAATAAAACCTAAAAATAAAAGAAATTAAAAAGCCTAACTAAAATAAAATAAAAAAATAAACTAAAACCTGAACCTAAACCTAAACCCAATAAGAAAATAAAATAATAAATGATAACCTAAACTAAAGTAAAAAAATAAAAAACCTAAATAAAAAAACTAAACCTAAAATAAAAATAAAATAAACCTAAAATAAAATAAAATAAAAACTAAATAAAACTTAAACCTAAAAAATAAACATAAAATAAAACTTAAAAATAAATTAATAATAAAACCTAAACCCTAAACTAAAAAAAAAGCTAAACCTAAAATAAAAAATAAAATTAAACCTAAACTATATAAACTAAACTAAAATAAATAAAACCTAAACCTAAACCTAAAATGAACTAAACCGAAACCTAAACCTAAACCCTAAATAAAATAAAATAAACTAAAAATAAACCTAAACCTAAACTAAAAAAATAAAACTTAAAATATACCTAAAATAAAAACTAAACATAAACTATAAAAATAAAATAAAAAGCAAAACTTAAACCGAAAAATAAGTAATAAAGCCTAAACCTAAAAAATAAAATAAAAATGAAACTAAATTAAAAAATAGACCTAAACCTAAACCTAAAAAATAAACTAAAATAAAAAACCTAAACTAAATTAAATAATCCTAAAATAACTAAACTACACTAAATAAAAATAAAAATAAACCTAAAGAAAATTAAAAAAACTAAAATAAATAAAAATAAATTGAATAAACTAAATAAACGTAAACCTATGAGTTTACTTAATTTAAAAAAATAAAACAAAAACAAAAAAAAACAAATAAAAACCCTAAACTTTAAAACTAACCCTAAACCCTAAACCTTGAGCCATAAACTTGCAACCCTAAACCCTAAACCCAAAACCGTAAAACCCTAAACGCTAAACTCTAAAACCCTAAATCCTAAACCCTAAAACCTACAACTCTAAACCCTAAATCCTAAACCTCAACTAAACCCTAAACCCTAAACCCTAAACACTAAAAACCTAAAAACCTATACTTAAACTAAATAAAACTTAAAAATAAAAAAATAAAAAAACATAAACCTAAATAAAATAAAATAAATAAAATAAAATAAAACCTAATCCTAAAGCTAAACCTAAACCAAAACCTAAACATAAAAATAAAATAAAATAAAAGAATAAAAAGTAAACTAAAATAAAATAAATACAAATCTAAACTAAACATAAAATAAAAATAAAATAAACCAAAAATAGAAACAAACTAAAAAAAACCTAAACCTAAAAAATAAACATAAAAATAAACGTAAAAAAATAAAAATTAAACCCTTAACTAAAAAAAATCTAAACTTAAAATAAACAAAACAAAATAACATAAACTTAAACTAAAATAAACTAAATTAAAATAAACTAAACTAAATTAACATAAACTAAAGTAAAATAAATAAAACCAAAACCTAAACCTAAAATAAACTAAACCTAAACCATAAACTAAATAAAATAAAATAAAATAAACTAAAAATAAATCTAATCCTAAACTAAAAAATAAAACTTAAAAATAAACCTAAAATAAAATCCTAAAACTTAAACAAAAAAAAGAAACCTAAACCTAAGCCTAAAAGTAAAAAAATAAACCTAAACCTAAAAAATAAAATAAAAATAAAACTAAAATTAGCATAAACCTAAACCTAAACCTAAAAAATAAACTAAAATAAAAAACCTAAACTAACATAAATAAACCTAAAATAAATAAAGTAAATTAAATAAAAATAAAAAATAAACCTAAGTAAAAAAATAAAATAAACTAAATTAAATAAAAAATAAATTGAATAAACCTAAACCTTCCAGTTTACTTAATTAAAAAAAAAACCCCTAAACTCTAAACCCTAAATTGTAAATCCTAAAGCCTAAAACTTAAACCCTAAACCATAAATCATATACCCTAAACCCTAAACTCAAAACCCTAAACCCTAAACCCTAAACTCTAAATCCTAAACCCGAAACCCTAAACCCTAAAACCTACAACCCTAAACCTTAAACCATAAACCCTAAATGAACCCTAAACCCTATACCATAAACTAACCCTAAACCCTAAGAATGGGTTGAACTTTGATGGCAGGAACATCACGATCAACTAGGCTCAGTTTAGATCTGGTGGTCTAGGCAAAGGGGGAGGCGAAGGTGGAGGTGGTGGTTATCGTAATGGTGGTGGGGTATCTGGAGGTGCTGGTGGATATTGAGGTGGTGGTCGGAGCAGTGGTGGTTATGGAGGCGGGAGGAGCAATAGAGGTTACAGCCATGGTGGTACCAAAGATATGATGATGGATCCCACTACTCGAGGGGCGAGAGTGATTCTGATAGGAACTAAAGAAACTGAAGAACGATCGATCTGATCTGCTCCTTATGGAACTGTCTTTATCTAGGGTTTTTGATTAGCTCTATGGGTGCTCATTTTTTATCTATGTCATCACTTTTGTCTTAGAAAACTTGGGGTGCTACTTGGTTGATTAAATCAAAAAGAAGAAATGTTGAATCTAAATTTATTCTCTGTTAAAAAAATCTTAAACCCTAAACCCTAAACTAAAACTTAAACCATAACCCTAAAACCAAAACCCTAAACCCTAAACCTTAAACCATAAAAATCCTAAACCCTAAACACTAAACCTAAACCCTAAACCTTAAACCCTAAAACCTAAACCCTGAACCCTAAACCCTAAACCCTAAACCCTAAAGCCCTAAACTCTAAATCTTAAACCCTAAACCCTAAATCCTACAACCCTAAAATCTAAACCATAAACCTTAAATCCTAAACCCTAAACCCTAAACCCTAAACTAACCCTAAACCATAAACCCTAAACCTTGAATAAAGATGTTAATCGAAAGAATGACCTAATCCTAACATAGTTATGGTAGCTAAAGAAATTGTCTTCAAGAGAGTTTCCCTTGACTATTAAAGATTTGAATACCCTAAACCCTAACCCTTAATTTTTTTTATTATACCATATATCATAGTATAATGTAGCATCATATATTTGAGCATGTAGTAATGTCTTTTTGGATGATATAAGATGTTTTGAAATGTTTTAGTATATTATGGTATTCTGCCTAATAGTTTATATTAATATAATTATAAAAATATTGATTTAACAAATTAGATGATGAAATTTGTTAAATTTGAAGTGGGAATTAGGTTGTAGTACCAGTACCATAGGTGTCCTACGCCACTTGTAGTCTAAAAAGTAAGATTTTATGTTCAAAATAAATACTATATGTTTTAATGCATTTTACTATCTTTGAGTATTTTACAATCGTGCAGTCGAGCCTACACTGGCATTATTTATAAAAATGTTGATTTAGACTTTAAAATGAAGGAAATTGTCCGAATTCATAATAGGTAGAGCATGGCACCATAATATATTGTTTCAATTTAAAATATGTAAGTAATATGAATAAAATATATAGTTTTTTATTGTTTAGACTAATATTATGATTTTTTATCCTAAGCAATCCCTTATGATGTGATATGCAATATAATATAATATAATATGTTATAGTGTATTATAATATAGGATGCCATAACATAGTGTAGCATCATGCATTATAACATACTATTATGTATTACTACTTGTTGTTCAACATATTTTAGTTGGTTATAGTATGATGTAGTAGAATTTGTACTAGAATACTGATTTATAGACTGAGATGAAGGGATTTGGCAAAATTTAAGGTAAGCTTTAGGGAACATCATTGGGGGTGTGATATGGTGTGTCATTTAATCAAAAGAATGGAATTTTGCATTCAAAATAAATTTTCATTTTTCAACCAAATTTTATAAATTTTTTCCTTAAAGTCATTCATTTTAAGGTATAATGTAAGATAATTTGAAGGTTGAGATGGAAGAATTTGGCCAAATTCATAGCACACACCAAGAAGCAACACCAAAATTATGCTATTTTGTACCATTTCTAATAGAAAAATAATAATTTTACATCCAAAATGAGCATTATTCATATTTTGAGAAAATTTTGTTATTTGTTCCTTTTAAGTGATTCTAATGAGGTGTAATGTTAGATAATATACTATATTATAGCAAATTATAATATAACATCATATATTATAATATAATATAGTGTGTTAATTCACACTATAATATGTTTAGCATGATATTGTATAGTTAGTTTGAACACCATCACAAATCATAAAATGTTGATTATAATGTTAAGATGATGTAATTTGAATGAATACATTATTAGGCTTTTGGTTGAAGTATTAAAGGTGTGTATAAGAGGAGAAATAAGATTTGATGAGAATTCCATGTCAAGGACATGGAGGGAGATCTGCTAGGGGATCACACATTCATTGGACATGACATGTGGGGGGTCTATGTCAAGGGCATAAAAGAAGAAAATCTGCTGGGGATAAGGTTTGAGTTTGATTTGATTTATGGAAGAAGTTCTACTAGTGATAAAAATCTATAATCCACTAGAAATTAAGATCGAATCAACTTTAATTTATTTTATTTTAATTGATGTGGAGGCATATCTACTAGAGATATGTGCTCGAGTCCGCTGGGGCTCGGTTATATGAACCTTCCACTAGGGAACCAGGTTTGGGCTATCCATTGGGGATTGGGAGCTTGATTTCATAGATTTGTTTGGAGAAGTATACACTAGGGATAAGAGTTTGGTTGGATTTTTTTTGATTTAGACTACACTAGGGGAGTTGGTATAATTTGGCTCCACTGGGGAAGTTGGTTTTGAATTTGATTTATTTGCTTGACTAGTTTGTATATGATTGACTCCAGGGAGAAGGGTGTGATTTAACTCCACTGGGGAAAATCAGAATGGGGTTAATTTAATCTGAGTTATTGTATAGACCTTGTAGGTGTGCGATGGACCCATTGAGAAGTAGCTATATCAGTCTTAACCTACCTCAGGTATACAAATCCAAAGGGATAGTCTACCGATTGCAGTGTAAAGCTAGCCAATCTAAGGGGTTACCTTTCAGTGTGTAGTAGTTATGCTAGGAAGAAGGCGTAGCACACTTACATCTTCGAAAGTGAGGAACAACTACTGGGGTGACCTGTTAGATGCACAACAAATCGAACCTAACCTACAGAGACTACTCAGTGAATGTCGTTAGGGACTTATGTCAACTCGAAAGTAGTCAAGATTAATTTTATATTAATTTTATGTGAGTTGGTATGTTTTGTTTAGTTTAGTTTGATTTCAAATTGAGGGCATATCCACTAGGGATGTGAGGTCGGTCAAATTTGATAGATTTAATTTATGGACCATGTCGGTGTGCGATGGACCCACTAAGAAGGGGCTATATCAAACTTGTCCAATCTTAGATTTACAAATCCAAAGGGATAGCCTAATGTCCGTATGGTAGAGCTCGCCATCCTAAGGGGAATTTTGGTGTGCAACGACTGTGCTAGAAAGAAGGCATAACATTCTTACATCTTCTAAAGTATGGATCAACCACTGGGGTGATCTATTAATAGCACAAAAAATTAAACCCGACTTAGGGGTGACTATTGAGTGAATTCCACTCCTGACTTATATCAACTCATGAGTAGTCAGGAAATTCCTACAGGGACTTATCTTAAACCTCAAATATAATCAACCCAGTTAGTGCATGAAGGCTAATCCAAGAAGAAAGCATAACAGACTCATATCCTCTTAAATGAAACCAACATGAGGTAGCTTATCGGCCACACAAAAAGGCCTACCAAACTAACAAGGTGCTCATCAGTGTATAGTGGCCAAGTAAGGAAGGAAAGTGTAGCAAACTTACATCCTCCAAAGTAAGAAGACTTCTAAGGTGACACACTAGCAGGGTAGCATGTCAGCCTGACCTAGAGCAGCTACTGAGTGAGTGTCACTGGGGGCATTATATTAACTCAGAGTATCCATAGACAAAAGATATGATTTATTGTAATTTGTGTTGGTGTTGTGTCGATAAAGGATAGACGCCGCCGTGCTCTTTACACCTACCCTAAACACATCATGGCGTATAATAAACAAGAATACTTTCAACAAGGAAGAGATTGAATTCAAAATGGAATTTTCATTAATGATAATTATTTTTAAACATGATTTATAATATTTCTTTAAGTAGAGCCCATTGATTAGAAGCATTTGGCGCTCTCTCTTATGATTAATAAGCTGATAAGATCCTCCTTGGTAGGCCTTCTTTATGGCAAAAGAGCCATCCCAAGTGGGTTCAAACTTGCCTCCCATCTTATGACTATCAATAATCGGTCTCCTTCAATATAAAATAAGCTCTCCTACTTCAAAAGCTCTAGGTCGGACCAACTTATTGTGAGCTTGAATCATTTTAGCTTTGTAAAACTTGAGGTTTTGGCATGCCCGTAGGCGTCTCTCCTCCTCTAATAGCAACTTGGCATTCTACTCTATTATGATCTTGCTACCCACAGCTATCCTTAGTGATGGGAGTTAGACTTTTAATGGTAGAATGCCTTTGTACCCACACACTAAGGAGAAAGGAGTATAATGAGTTGGAGTTCTATATGTGGTGCGGTTGGCCCACATGGTTTCAACTAACTGCTCATGCCACTGTCACTTGTTGTTGTCGAGTGACTTCTTTAGTATTTGGATGATAGTTTTGTTGAAGACTTCTGCGAAGTTATTTTCCCTTGCATAGTTGATGGTAGAATTTCTCCAATCTATGCTGTGTCCCTGGGAAAAGTTGTTGATCTTGGTGCTCTTGAATGCAGTACCATTATCAAATATAATTCATCGAGGCACTCCAAACCTATATACAATATGGTTCCTAAAAAATTGGAGCTCATGCTAAGCTATGACCTCTCTAAGCGGAATCACCTTCGCTCAGTTGGAAAAGTAGTTAGTAGCAGCTATGATGAACTGATGACCCTTGGAAGAAGGAGGATCAATCAGACCCATTATGTCGGTACCCCAACACTTGATTGGACCAGAGGCCAATGTAAGATGTAGATGTTGGGTGGTTGGTGTAGGACCACACCGTGTATTTGATATTGGTGGCCTCGCCAAGCCATATCCATGCAATATTTGATCATCGATTGTCAGTAGTATCCTAGTATCTTGATCTTGGCTTTCATTTTTGGACTCGATTGGTTGGCTCCACATAATATTGAGTGTACTCAGTCATGATCTTATGGGCTTCATGATTGTCTAAACAATGTAACCACATATGATCAAATGATCGCCGATACAAGACACCATCCACAAGAGCATAGGAAAGTGCTCTCTGCTTCATCTGATGTGCTTGGGATCTCTCTTGAAGTAATTTGATTTTATTTAGGTAATCCATGAATGGTTTCCTCCAATCTAAATCCTCATCCTTTTTGGCAATGAAAACCTCCCCTGCAAGAGAGTACTATTTGATAAGTTCAATATCAATAAGAGATAAGACTTGTCTATTTTGGACATTTATTAATAAGGACTCATCTTCCGAACATGCCAACTCCTTGGCAAGCTTGGCTAAAGCATATGCTTTGACATTCTCTCCTCGAGGAATCTTATAAATTGTAACCTCTAAGATTTGGGCCAATAACTCCATGGTGTATTTATGGTAGTGATGGAGCTTGAGCTTTATAACCTTATAGGACCCAGCGATTTGGTTGGTAATTAGCTGAGAATCCCCAAAGATGTTGATGTTCTGGATGCTTGGAGTAACTGGTAACTCCAGACCTGCAACTAGAGCCTCATATTCGGCTTCATTGTTGGTACAAGGATTGGACAGATGATATGAGAATCTCATCACATCACGGTCCAAAGTTAAGAGAACTATTCCTACCCTTGTCCTTCTTGGAATAGTAGATTGTGCTTTTTTTTCTCTTTAAGAGGAAGCTGCACCATCAAAGTACATCTCCCAACGGTGAATGCTAGTATCCCCTAAGTTCATGATTTGTTCATCAAGGAGATCATCACTCAACGGAGAGTTAGTAAGAAATGGGTGTGTTGCTAAGAAATCCGCTAGTGCTTGTCCTTTCACCGCATGAAGGGGTATGAAGGTAATGTCAAACTATGAGAGGATCATGGGCCATTGTGCCAACCATTAGGATAGTATCAGGCGTGTCATGAGATACTATAGTGGATTGATTTTAGAGATTAAGTTCACTATATGAGGAAGCATGTAGTGCTATAACTTTTTGGATGCAAAGATTAAAGATAGGCAATATATTTTAATGTTTAGATAATTAGTCTCAGTAGGGATTAGACAATGGCTTAGGTAGTATAGTGCATTTTCCTTCCCTTCATCATTGGCTTGGGCCAACAAAAAACCAAGGGAGTTCTCTAACGAAGTAGTGTAAAGTATGAGCGGCTTGCCAGGGATAGGAGCTACTAGAATCGGTGACATCATCAGGTAATGCTTGATGTCTTCGAAGGCAAGCTCACACTCATCATCCCAGTTGAACTTGGCGGCCTTTTTGACATGTGCTGAGAATGGCTGACATCTTCCCGATAGGTTGGATATAAATCATCTTAGATATGCCAACCGCCTTTGAAATGATCTAAGGTTGAGTTAAACTTTTAGGGGGTGGAATTTCTAATATTGCCATGATCTTCTTCGGATTGATTTCTATTACCTGGTGTCGGACAACAAACCCGAGGAATTTCCCTAAAGCCACTCCTAATGCACACTTCAAGGGGTTCATTTTGAGGTTAAATTGTCTTAACTATTCAAAAATTAATCTCAAGTCAAAGTAATAGTCTTCCTTATCGATATTTTGACCACGAGATGATCGATGTAGGACTCGACTTGATGATGAATGAGTTCGTCGAAGATTCAAGTCTAAAATAAAATAAAAACCTAAACTTAAACCTAAACCTAAACCTAAAAATAAAATAAAATAAACTAAATAAAATAAATAATAACCAAAACTAAACTAAAAAAGTTAAATAAACTTAAGAGTAAAAAACATAAATAAAATAAAAAATAAATGTAAAATAAAAATAAAATAGACCTAAAATAAACCTAAAATAAAAACAAAATAAAAACTTAAACCTAAAAAATAAACCTAAAAATAAAACCTAAAAATAAAGAAAAAATTATACATAAACCCTATGCTAAAAAGAAAAACCTAAACCTAAAATAAAAATAAACCTAAACCTAAACTAAAATAAACTAAACTAAAAAAATAAAACATAAACCTAAACCTAAACTAAATAATATAAAATAAACTAAAAATAACCTTAAACCTAAACTAAAAAATAAAACCTAAAAATAAACCTAAAATAAAAAGTTAAAACCTAAACCTAAAAAAAAATAAAAACCTAAACCTAAACCTAAAAATAAAAATAAAACCTAAACCTAAAAAAAAAAGAAAACTCAACTAAAAAATACACCTAAACCTAATCCTAAACCTAATAAATTAACTAAAATGAAAAACCTAAACTAAAATAAATAAACTAAACTAAATATAAAAAATAAACAAAAATAAAAATAAAATAAAATAAACTAAAAAAATAAAAAATTAACTAAATAAACTAAATAAAACTAAACCTACTAGTTTACTTAATTTAAATAAAAAAACCATAAATCCTAAACCTTAAACCATAAAGTCTAAACCCTAAACCCTAAACCCTAAAAAACCTTAAACCCTAAACTGTAAACCCTAAACCCTAAACACTAAACCCTAATCCTTAACCCTAAACCTAAAAACACAAACTAGTAAAACCTAAAAGAAAACCCAAAACCACAAACCCTAAATAAATTATAAAATTAAAATAAAATAAAAACCAAAACTAAAACATAAACCTAAATCTAAAATAAAATATAATAAACTAATAAAAATAAACTAAAATAAAATAAATAAAAACCTAAACTATACTAAAAAATTAAATAAACCTAAGAATAAAAAACCAAAATAAAATAGAACTAAATGTATAATAAAAATAAAATAAACCAAAAATAAAATAAAATAAAATAAAAACTAAATATAAAATGGAACATAAAAAATAAACCTTAAAATAAAACCTAATAATAAATAAAAAATAAAACCTAAACCCTAAACTAAAATAAAAAACTTAAACCTAAAATAAAAATAAAATAAAATAAAGCAAAACCTAAATAAAAATAAGCTAAACTAAAATAAAGAAAACCTAAACCTAAACCTAAACTAAATGAAATAAATTAAACTAAAAAGAAACTAAGCCTAAACCTAAACCTAAACCTAAACTAAAAAATAAAACCTAAAAAAAATGTAAAACCTAAACCTAAAAAAAAAAAAATTGAAACCTAAACCTACAAAATTAAATAAAAATAAAACTAAATAAAAATAAATAAACCTAATATAAATAAACTAATCTAAATAAAAATTAAAATAAACCTAAATAAAAATAAAAATAAAAATACTAAAAAATAAAGAAAACTAAATAAACTAAATAAACACTTGGAGCCTTATTTTAGAAAAATCAATATAAAACCCAAACCACTGGCGTAAACCATGACTGTGACCTAAAACCTGGGCCCTAAACCCTAAACCCTAAAAAACCTGATCTTAGATCCCAGTCCTGGGCCACAGGCCATGACTACCAGGCTTTTAGGCCACTGGGCCAAACTCAAGGCCCTAAATGTTAAACCCTGATCCTGAGGCCCTGGGTTAGGCCCTGGGCCATGACCCTGGGCCCTGGGCCCCAAGGCCTGGGCCACACCTGAGCCTGACCACTGGGCTTGATCCACTGAGCCCAGGCCAGGCCACTGCCTACTGGGCCCTGGACCCACAGGCTGAGCCACAGGCCTGCACAGGCGCTGGGCCAGGCCCTTGCTGACCTCCACAAGATCCTGGGCCAGGCCCTGGGCCCAGGCCCTGAGCCCTGAGCCAGGCCACAAAGTCCTGGGCTAAGCCACTGGTCTAAGGCCACTGTGCCAACTGAGCCTAAAGACACTAGTGTTGGGCCTTAGATCCTAAAATAAGGCTACCATTAAGACCATAGGCCTGAGCCTGATCCCTGAGCCAGCCTTAACTGAGCATAAACTGAGTAAAATAAATAAAATGATGAAATAAGATCCTAAACCTAAAAATAAATGTTAATCTAAAACCTAAAAAATAAATAAAACATAAACCACTAAAAGACTTAAACCTAAAATAAAATTAAAATAAACCTAAATCTACTAAAATAAATAAAACCTAAACCTTAACCTAAACTAAAGCATAAATAAAATAAAATAAAATACTAAAAATTAAACCTAAACCTAAACATAAACTAAAAAAATAAAACCTAAAATACCTAAAATAAAAGCTAAAACCTAAACCTAAAAATAAAATACAATCCAAAACCTAAATCTAAAATAAAAAATAAAATCTAAACCTAAAAATAAGATAAAATAAACTAAAATAAAATAAATAAACCTAATATAAATAAACTAAACTAAATAAAATAAAATTAACCCTAAATAAATTTAAAAAATAAAATAAACTAAAACAAATCAAAAATAAACTAAATAAACCTAAACCTACTGGCTTACTTAATTTAATTTTTTTTTTAAAATCCCTAAACACTAGGCCATAAGTCCTAAACCCTAAAAACCTTGAACCCTAAATCCTAAACCCTAAACCCTAAACTGTAAACACTAAATCTACAACCCTAAACCCTAAACCCTAAACTTTGCCCCAAACACTAGGCCCTAAAACTTTAAACTGAAAAATATAAACTGCACTCTGACCTCATGAAATAAACCTAACCCTAAAAAAACCATGAACTAACCTAAACTTAATCCCAAATCTTAAATGCTAAACCTTAGGCGTAAACCCTAAACTGAATAAACAAACCTAAACTCAAACCCTAAATCTACAAATCTATACAAACTACCAAACCCCCAAAACTAAACACTAAAAGGCCTAAAACCCTAAACTCTAAACCCTTTAACCCTAAACCCAAAACCCTAAACCCTAAACACTAAATATTAAACCCTAAACCTTAAACAAACCTAAACCATAAAAACCTAAACCATAAACCCTAAACACTAACCGCTAAACCCTAACCCTATTCCTTAAACCTAAACCTAAAGTTACTAAATAAATAAAAAAATGAACCTAAACCCTAAAAGATAATAAACATAAACCTAAATCTAAACCCTAAGAATGGGCATAACCTTGAAGGCAGGAACATCACCGTCAACTAGGCTCAAGTTAGATATGGTCGTGGAGGCGAAGGCAGAGGCGGTGGTTATCATAGTGGTGGTGGGGGATCTGGAGGTGATGTTAGATATGGAGGTTTATGGTGGAGGGATGAGTGACGAAGGTTATAACCAAGGTGGTGGTGGAGGGAGAGATCAAATATATGATGGTGGATCCCACTACTTGAGAGGCGGGGGTGGTTCTAATGGGTATTGGAGAAAGCGAAAGATCGATCTGTTTGCTTATGGAACTGTGTCTTTACAGTAGAGATGGTTCTAGTTATCTAGGGTTTTTGATTTGCTCTATGCGTGCTCATTTTTTATCTGTGTCGTCACTTGTAATTTAGAAAACATAGTGTGCTACTTGATTGACGAAGTCAAAAAGAAGAAATGTTGAATATGAATTTGTTCTCTGTTAAAAAAACCATTAAGCCTAAACCCTAAACTAAAACATAAACCAAAAGCCTAAAACCTAAAACATAAACCTTAATCCCTAAACCCTTTACCCTAAAAACCCTAAACCCTAAACCATAAACCCTAAACCCTATATAAAAAAAATAAATAAATAAATAAAACACTAAACCCTAAACCCTAAATCCTAAAACCTACCATCCTAAACCCTAAACCCCAAACCCTAAACACTAAACCCTAAACCATAAACCCTAAACTAACCCTAAATCCTAAACCCTAAACACTAAAAACCTAAAATCCTAAACCTAAAAAAATAAAAAATAAGAAAAATAAAAATAATAATAAAAGCCTTTATTAAAACCTAGAAATAAATAATAAATAAACTAAAATAAATAAAACCTAAAGTAAATTAAAAATAAAATAAACCTAAATAAAACCTAAATAAAATAAAACTAACGATAATAAAAAATAAAATAAACCTAAATTAAAATAAAATAAAATAAAATAAACATTAAACCTAAATAAAATAAACTAAAAAAATAAAATGAAACCTTAAACTAAAATAAATCTAAACCTAAAATAGATAAACCTAAACCTAAACTAAAATAAACTAAATAAATAAACTTAAATAAAAAAAATAAACTAAACCTTAACCTAAACCTAAACTAAAAAATAAAACCTAAAAATTAACTTAAAATAAAAACCTAAAACCTAAACCTGAAAAAATACAATAAAAACTGAAACCAAAACATAAAAATAAAAAAATGAAAACTAAATCTAAAAAGTAAAATAAAATAAATAAATAAAATAAATCTATAAAATAAATTAAACTAAATAAAATAAAATAAAATAATTTAAAATAAAGAAAAAAACTAAATAAATAAACTAAACCTAGCTTGCTTAATGTAAGAAAAAATCATATAAAACCACTGAGCCACTGGGCCTGACCTACCCTCCCCTGAGCAACACCCTAAAACAAAAGAGATAAAAGGCCTAGGCCCTCCAAAACTGACCCCACTGGGCTTTGGGCCATAGATCATGGGCCATGAGTAGCTGGGCTCAGGCCCTGATCCTGAACCATGAAACTATGACCTGGGCTGAGGCCACTGATCAGGCCCTAGTCTTAAAGGCTAGGCCCTGAGCCATAGGTAACTAAGGCCTGGGCCCAGGCCTGAAGGCTCTGAGCACTGGCCCAGGCCACTGAAAAAAAAAATAAAAGATAAAGATAAAAAATAAAACCACAGGCTGGACCCTGGGCCCTGTGCCCTGGGCCACTACCAGGCCCTGATCCCAGGCCCTGGGCCCAGCCCCAAACCCTGAAACAGGCTAACCCCACCCCAGGCCAGGCCACTATGACTAAACAGATCCTGGGCTAAACTGGCCACAACCCTGGGCCCTGGGCCTAAATCCCTGGGCACTGACCTAACTGACCAGGCCCCTGACCTGAGCCCTAAACCCCAAATCATAAACACTAAACATTACCACCTAACTCTAAAATCTAAACCACAACCAAAAAACATCTTTATCCACCCCATCCCACCTAATCCTAACCCTAAACCTAAACCCTAAACATAAACTTAAAGTAACTAAATAAAATATATATAAAATGAGCTAATATAACCTAAAACCCTAAGAATGGGCAGAACCTTGATGACAATAGCATCACCTTCAACTAGGCTCAGTTTAGATATGGCATTAGAGGTGAAGACGGAGGCAACAGTTCTTGCAGTGGTGGTAGGGGATTTAGAGGTGCTAGTGGATACGGAGGTGGTGGTTATGGAGGTGGGAGGAGTGACAGAGGTTATAGCCATGGTGGTAGTGGAGCGAGAGATCAATAATATGATGGAAGATCCCCCTACTGGAGAGGAGGAACTGGTTCTGATGGGAACTGGAAAAACTAAAGAATGGCCAATCCAATCTGCTGCTTATAGAATTGTCCCTTTATAGTAGAGATAATTCTAGTTATCTAGAGTTTTTTATTTGCTCTATGTGTGCTCATTTTTTATCTATGTCATCACTTATGTCTTAGAAAACTTGGTGTGCTACTTGGTTGATGAAATCGAAAAGATGAAATGTTAAATCTGAATTTGTTCTCTGTTAAAAAAACTATAAACCCTAAACTCTAAACCCTAAACAAAAACAAAAACCCTTAACCTAAAACCTAAACCCTAAACCATAAACTAAAACATAAACCCTAAACCTAAAACCTAAACCCTAAACTGAGCCCTAATCACCACCTAAACCTCCACCCTAAACTTTAAATGAAATAAAAAATTAAAACCCTAAACCCTAAAATAAATCCAAATCACCCCAAACCTAAATCCCAAACCAAACTAAGCCACAAACCCTAAACATAAAAAACCTAAACCTAAACTAAACAAAACCTAAAAAAAATAATAAATAAAAAACCTAAAGCTAAATAAAATAAAATAAAATGAAAACTTAAACTAAAACCTAAATCTAAACCTAAGCCTAAACTTAAACCTAAAAATAAAAATAAATAATAAAACTAAACAAAAATGGATAAATAAAACCTAAACTAAACTAAAAAAATAAGATTAAAAATAAAAACCAAAATAAAATAAAACTAAACATAAAATAAAATAAAATATGCTTTAAAAAGATAAAAACCTAACCCTAATTCTAATAAAAAAAATAAAATAAAATTTAAAATAAAACTAGAGTAAAAAATAAACCAAAAGCTAAAACTAAACTTAAAAAAAATAATTAAGATAAAAAAAGCTAAACAAAATAAATAAACCTAAATAAATAAATAAAAATAAAAATTTAAAATAAAATAAACTAAAATTAATAAAAAAATAAACCTAAACCTACCAATTTACTTAATTTATAAAATAAAAAAAGAAAAAAGAAAAAAAAACCCTTAAACCCTAGCAAAGCTGACCCTAAAGATCATAAATCCTACCATAAAACCTAAACCCTCAAAATATTATGGCCTAAACTAAACCTAATCCTAAATTATAAAAGCGTAAGCCTGAGCCAAACCATGCCCAGATCCTAAACCCTAAACCCTAAACCTAAACCACAACCCAACCACCAGCCCTAATCCTGGGTACCTAAACAAACCTAATCTAAATAGTAAACCCAGGCAAACCCTAATTTAACCCTAAACATTAAACTAAACCTAAACCCTAAACCCAAAAAATCATAAACTCTAAAGCCTTGTCCCTTAACCCTAAATCCTAAATCCTAAATCGTAACCTGAGTAAACCACAACCACACCTGACCACAACTCTATCATTTGGTTTAGATTTCTCTCCCTAAAATGCAAATCCATTTTGTTAACCTTCAATTCCTTTTTATTATGGGTGCTTTATTTGGTGGTTCATTGTAAATTGATTAGGCAATGGCTAGGAAATCTCATCCTTCTATGGCTAGAATCTTTGTTAAATTGGACATTACCAAGAAACACCCCAAAGAAATGTAGTTATGATCTAAAAATTACGGTTACATGCAAAGAATTGAATTTGAAAATTTCCATGTCTTTTGTTCTCACTGCAAAATCCACTGGCACGATAATTTTGAATATTTCATTCTTCATCCTCACCTTAAAAAGAAAATCCTTGTTAAGGAAACTCCTATTCCTAACCCTAGGCTGATCACTGGTAAATATTAAAAAACTACTTTGGAAAAAAGGATTCTTTGAATGTTCTTAATAAAGGTGTTTTACCTTTTACTTCTTCTATGTAATTGAAGGCATCTAATGTGAACAATAATAGCTTTTCTAAACTTTTGAATGAGGATTCTGTTTCCTTATATTCGATCCTTGCATCTTTGCTGGCTTTGATAGATAAAAATGAAGCTTTAATGGAGAACATAAATGAGGAATTTAATACTATGCATCATTCTAATTCAATGGTGAATATGGTTTTAATACCTCATGATAATCAAGTTGATAAACCTGACTCCATATTCCAAATTCAGAATGATTTAGCTTCTAAAAAAGATTTGCTTTTATCTAATAATTTGGCTAATGATGTGGAATGGTTTGGTGTTCCCACTTGTCTTCTTAATAAATCAGTTTTTGCTCCCTCCCTTGTTATTCCCGAAGCTTATTTATCTTTAATAAATTCTAGTGTCTTGGAAGAAAGAAAATTCAGTTATCATCTGGAGATTTCTCCTAAATCTATGACTAATGTTGCTAAATCCTTTTCGGATGATGATTCAAAAGGCAAAGAAAATGGATTCCAAACTTTATATTAAAAAAAACATATTAAAAATTATCTTCCCAAATTACTAAGAAATGTTAAAGCTCCTGCGGCCTCACTCTCTTCTCTCAATTAACTTTTACTACCCCCCCACCTTTTCTTTTCTTTTTTATGTTTAATTTTTTAGTTTCATATGTTAGAGGGATTGGTACCCTCTCTATTCGTAACTGTATAAGAAATCTTTGTCGTATCCATAATATTTTCTTACTTATAATTTTTTAGCCACTTATTCATGCTAATAAAATTAACCATGTTGCTATAATGATTGGATTCAATAAATTTTTCTCTAATGCTAGAAATAAGATTTGACATTTTTGAAATAACTTTATAGATGTTTCCATTCTTGATGATTTTCATCAAGTTGTCAATGCTCAAATCTCTTATGGTGGTTACTGTGTTTTGGGCTCTTTTGTTTATGCATCTTGTAATAGATCTGGTAGAAATCTTCTTTAGGATAACTTGACTAATTTTGCCACCTCTATCAATAAACCTTGGTTTGTTGGTGGTGATTTCAACACTATTTTGTTCTCTTCTGAATGAAGTGGTGGTTGCTCTCCTAATATTCATTGCATGGAAGAATTTTTCAATATGATCCTTGATTGTAATTTGAATAATATTGGTTTTAAGGGTTCAAATTAAACTTGTAAAAACTCTAGACTTTGGTAAAGGATGGACATGATTCTTTTTAATACTCAATGGATTACTCAATGGCCTATTACTTCTAAGGATCATTTAAGCAGAACCTTGTATGGTCATGCTCCTCTTATGGTTTCTATTAAAAATAATTCTAATAGATTTAAGAATTTCTCTCTTTTTAGATTTTAGAACATGTGGATTCCCCCTAAACCCTAAACCCTAAACTCTAAAACCTAAACCCTAAACCCTAAAGTAACATAAACCCTAAACCCTAAACTAACTTAAACCCTAAAATTGAAACCCTAAATCCTAAACTCTAAATCGTAAACCCAAAACCCTAAACGAAAAATCCCAAAACCCTAAAACCTTAAACCGTAAACCCTAAAACCTTAAACCGTAAACCCTAAACCCTAAACTAAACCCTAAACCCTAAATAATAAAGCCTAAACCCTAAACCCTAAAACACTAAACCATGAACCCTAAACCCTAAAACCCAAAACCCTAAACACTAAATCCTACAACCCTAAACCTTAAACCCTAAACGCTAAACCCTAAACCCTAAACCTTAAACTAACCTTAAAGCATAAACCTAAACCCTAAACCCTAAATCCTTAAAACCTAAAAACATAAACCTAAACTAAATAAAACCTAAAATTAAAATAAATAAAAAACCTAAAGCTAAATAAAATAAAATAATAAAATAAAATAAAAAGATAAACCTAATCCTAAACCTATAAAAATTAAAGTAAAAAAGTAAAATAAACCTAAAAAAACAAAATAAAATAAAATAAAAACTAAACCAAAAATAAAAATAAAATAAACCTAAAATAAAATAAAATAAAAACTAAAGAAAAACTTAAACCTAAAAAATAAACTTAAAAATAAACAAAAAAATAAAATATAAACCATAAACTAAAAAAAAGCTAAACCTAAAATAAAAATAAAATAAACAAAATAAAATAAACCGAAACTAAAAATAAACTAATCTAAAATAAATAAAACTTAAACCTCAGCCTAAAATAAACTAAACCTAAACATAAACCTAAACTAAATAAAATAATATAAACTAAAAATAAACTAAACTAAACCTAAGCCTAAACTAAAAAATAAAATTGAAAAATAATCCTAAAAAAACTAAAAACCTAAACCTTGAAAAATAAAATAAAAATTGAAACCTAAACCTAAAAATAAAAAATAAAACCTAAACCTAAAAAATAAAATAAAATAAAACAAAACTAAAATAAATAAACCTAAATTAAATAAACTAAACTAAATAAATATAAAAATATGCCTAAATAAAAATAAAATAAACTAAAATAAATAAAAAATAAACTAAATAAACTTAAACCTACCATCTTACTTAATTTAAGAAAAATAAATAAATAAATAAATAAAACCTATAAAACTTAAACCGTAAACCGTAAACCCTAAAAACCCTAAACCCTAAATCCTAAACCCTAATCCCTAAACCCTAAACTCTAAACCCTAAACCTACAACCCTAAGCCCTCAACACAAAACCTGCAAACCTAAGCCAAACTAAACTAAAACCATAAAAACCAAACCCTAAACCTAACCTAACCTAAACCTAAACCCTAAACTTAAACCCTAAATCTTACCCTAAACACCAAACTTACTAAACTTAACTTAAACCCTAAACCATCTAAACCTAAGTCTAAAACCCTAAACTTAAACCCAAAACTCCTAATCCTAAACCTAAAACCCTATAATTTAAACCTACCTAAACTTAAACCCTAAACCAAATAACCCTAAACCTAATCAGATTCTAAGTTCCCTAAACCCTAAACCCTAAACCTTAAACCTTAAACCTTAAACCCTAAAAAATTATGAACCCTAAAACCTTAAAGCCTAAACCCTAAACCCAAAAACTAAACCCTAAGCCTTAACCTTAAATTTTAAAACCCTAAATCTGAAACCCTAAACACTAAACTAACCATAAACCCTAAGCTAACCCTAAACTCTAAAGCCTAAATAGTAAACCTTAAACCCTAAACCCTACTCATAAACCCTAAACACTAAAACCTTAAACCCAAAAACCCTAAACCTAAAACCCTAAACCTTAAACACTAAACCCTAATCCCTAAACCCTAACCCTAAACCCAAAACCCTAAGCCCTAAACTTAAACCTAAAGAAACTAAAAAAATAAAGCTAAACCCTAAAAGGTAATAAAACTAAACCTAATATTAGACCCTAAGAATGGGCAGAACCTTAATGGTAGGAACATCACCATGAAGCAGGCTCAGTCTAGATCTGGTTGTGCAGGAGAAGGCAGAGGTAGCTTTTATCATAGTGGTGCTAGGGATCTAGAGGTGTTGGTGGATATGAAGGTGGCAGTTATGGAGGTGGGATGAGTGATGGAGGTTATAGCCGTGGTGGTGGATCAGGGATTTGATGGCATAACCAGCTACTCGAGAGGTGGGGGAGGTTCTGATGGGAATTAGAGAATCTGAAGAATGGCCGATCCGATCTACTACTTATGGAACTATGTCTTTATAGTAGGGATGATTTTAATTATCTAGGTTATTTATTTGCTCTATGCATGCTCATTTTTGATCTATTTCATCTTTTGTGTCTTACAAAACTTGGTGTGCTACTTCCTTGATGAAATCAAAATGAAGAAATGTTGAATCTGAATTTATTCTCTATTAAAAAAATCATAAACCCTAAACCCTATACAAAACAATAAATAAATAAATCCTAAACCCTAAACCCTAAAACTATAAACCCTAAAACTATAAACCCTAAACCCAAAACCCTAAATCCCAAAACATACAACCCTAAACCTTAAACCCTAAACCCCAAACATTAAACCCTAAACCCTAACCTAAACTTAAACCTTAAATTGTAAACCCTAAAAACCTAAAAACCTAAACCTTAACTAAATAAAACTTAAATTAAAATAAACCCTAAACCCTAAACCTCAATAAAAAAATAAAATAAAATAAAATAAAAACCTTAACTAAAACCAAAACCTAAACCAAAAAATAAAATAAAATAAAATAATCTAATAAAAATAAACTAAAATAAAATAAATATAAACCTAAACTAAACTAAAAATAAATAAACCTAAGAATAAAAAACTTTAATAAAATAAAAACTAAAAGAAAAATAAAAATAAAATAAACCTAAAATAAAATAAAATAAAAACTAAATAAAAACCTAAACCTAAAAATAAATGTTAATCTAAAACCTAAAAATAAATAAAAAATAAAACCTAAACCCTAAACTAAAAAAATACTTAAACCTAAAATAAAAATAAAATAAACCTACCTATCTAAAAGAAACTAAACTAAAATAAATAGAACCTAAACTTAAACCCAAAATAAACTAAACCTAAACCTACATAGAAACTAAATAAAATAAATTAAACTAAAAATAAATTAAACCTAAATCTAAACCTAAAATAAAAAATAAAACATAAAAATAAACCTAAAATAAAAACTAAAAACCTAAACCTAAATAAATAAAATAAAAACTTAAACATAAATCTAAAAATAAAAAATAAAATGTAAACCAAAAAAATAAAATGAAATTAAAACTAAACTAAAAGAAATAAACCTAATATAAATAAACAAAACTAAATAAAAATAAAAATAAACCTAAATAAATATAAAAAAATAAAACCAACAAAAATAAAAAAATAAACTAAGTAAACTAAATAAACCTAAACCTAATGGCTTACTTAATTTAAGAAAAAAATAAATTAAAAAAAAACCCCTGAACCCTAAACCCTATAAACCCTAAACCCTAAATCCTAAACCCTAAACTCTAAACCCTAAACCCTAAACCTACAACCCTATACCTACAACCCTAAACACTAAACCCTAAACCTTAAACCTGAAAAAACCATAAACCTTAAACCCAAGGCTAAACCCTAAACCCTAAATCAGAAACTAAACCTAAATCTAAATCACAACCCTAAACCCTAAACTAAACTCAAACCCTAAACTCTAAACCCCTAAACTAAACTATAAACTATAAACTAACCTAAATCTAAATAAAAAACCTAAACCTAAACTAAATAAAATATAAAAATAAAATAAACCCTAAACCTAAACTATAAGTTTTAAACTCTAAACCTTAAAATCTCTTAAAGAAACTAATATAAACCTAAACTATAAACCCTAAACCCTAAAACTAAACTAAACCTAAACTCTAAATCCTAAACCCTAAACTCTGACCAAAAAAATCTAAACCCTAAAACCTTAAACTAAACCCTAAACCCCTAAACTAAACCCTAAACCTAATCAACATTAAACCATGAACCTAAACCCTAAAACTAAATCCTAAACCCCTAAACAAACCTACCTAAACCTAAACTAAACTAATTAAACCTAAAGCTAAACCTAAACCCTAAACCCTAAATCCTTAAAACCTAAAAACATAAACCTAAACTAAATAAAACCTAAAATTAAAAGAAATAAAAAACTTAAACCTAAATAAAATAAAATAACAAAATAAATTAAAAACCGAAACCTAATTCTAAACCTAAAAAAATTAAAGTTAAAAAGTAAAATAAACCCAAAAATAAAAAAACTAAATAAAATAAAAACTAAACCAAAAATAAAAATAAAAGAAAATAAAATAAAATCTAAAGAAAAACTTAAACCTAAAAAATAAAGTTAAAAATAAATAAAACATAAACCATAAACTTAAAAAAACCTAAACTTAACATAACAAAAAAATAAACAAAATAAAATAAACTGAAACTAAAAATAAACTAGACTAAAATAAATAAAACATAAACCAAAACCTAAAATAAACTAAACCTAAACTTAAACCTAAACTAAATAAAATAATATGAACTAAAAATAAACTAAACTCAAACCTAAGCCTAAACTAAAAAATAAAACTTAAAAATAAAACTAAAACAAAAACCTAAACCTAAAAAAAAAATAAAAAATTGAAACCTAAACCTAAAATAAAATAAAACCTAAACCTAAAAAAATAAAAAATAAAATAAAACTAAACAAAATAAATAAACCTAAAATAAATAAACTAAACTAAATAAAATAAAATAAACCTAAATAAAAATAAAATAAACTAAAATAAATAAAAAATAAACTAAATAACCTTAAACCTGTAGGCTTACTTAGTTTAATAAACCATAAATAAATAAATAAAACCTGTAAAACTTAAATCATAAACCTTAAACATTAAATACCTTAAACTTTAAAAACCTTAAACCCTAAATCCTAAACCCTAAACCCAAAACCCTAAGCTCTAAACACTAAACCTACAACCCTAAACCCTCAACACAACTGCAGCCTAAAACCCTAAACCCCAAAACCATAAACTTAAATCCTAAACCCTAAACCTAACTCTAAAACCCTAAACTCTAACTATAAACCTAACTAACCCTAAACACTAAACCTAATAAACCTTAACCCTAAACCCTAAATAAACTCTAAACCCTAAAACCATAAACCCTAAACTAAACCTAAACCCTAAACCTGCCTAAACTCACTTTAAACCCCAACCTTAAACTTAAACTAGGCCCTAAATTAATCACCCTAAACTAAATTTTAAAACCCTAAACCCTAAACTTAAACCTTATACCCTAGACCCTAAAAAATTATGAACCCTAAAACCTTAAAGCCTAAAGCCTAAACCCAAACACTAAACCCTAAACCCTAAACCTTAAATTCTAAAACCCTAAATATGAAACCCTAAACCCTAAACTAATTGTAAACCTTAAGCTAACCCTAAACCCTAAATCATAAATAATAAACCTTAAACCCTAAACCCTACTCCTAAACCCTAAACTAAAAATACTTTTAAAAATATATAAATAAAACCCTAAAATAAAATAAACTAAAATAAATAACTAAACCTAAAGCCAAAATAAACTAAACCTAAACCTAGACATAAACCAAATAAAATAAAGTAAACTAAAAATAAACTAAACCTAAACCTAAACCTAAAATAAAAAATAAAACAAAAAATAAACCAAAAATAAAAACCAAAAACCTAAACCTAAATAAATAAAGTAAAAACTGAAACATAAATCTAAAAATAAAAAATAAAATCTTATCCAAAAAATAAAATGCAATTAAAACTAAACTAAAACAAATTAACATAATATAAATAAACAAAACTAAATAAAAATAAAAATAAACTTAAATAAATATAAAAAAATAAATCCAACTAAAATAAATAAAAAAATAAAAACTGTTAACTAAAAAACTAAACAATGGTTTACTTAATTTAAGAAAAATAAATTAAAAAACCCTAAAACCCAAAACCCTAAATCCCAAACACTAAACCCTAAACCCTAAACCTATAACCCTATACTTGCAACCCTAAACACTAAACCCTAAACCATAAACCCTAAAAAACCATAAACGTTAAACCCTAAAGCCTAAAGCTTAAACTCTAAACCCTAAACCATAAACCCTAAACCCTAAACACTAAATCCTAAAACCAACCCTAAACCCTAAACCCTAAACCCTAAACCCTAAACCCTAAACCTAAACCATAAACCATAAACTAACCCTATATCCTAATAACCTAAAAACATAAACCTAAACTAAATAAAACCTAAAAATAAAATAAACCCTAAACCCTAAACCTAAATGAAACTAAAAATAAAATAAAATAAAAACCTAAACTAAAACTTAAACCTAAACCTTAAAAAAAGTAAATTAATAAAAATAAACTAAAATAAAATAAATGAAAACCTAAATTGATGCAAAAAATAAAATAAACCTAAGAATAAAAAACCTAAATAAAATAAAACTAAATGTATAATAAAATTAAAATAAACCTAAAATAAAATAAAATAAAATAAAATAAAAAACTAATTAAAAAAATGTTCAAAATAAACCTAAAAAAATAGAAAATAAAACCTAAACCTTAAACTAAAAAAAAACCTAAACCTACAATAAAAATAAAATAAACCTTAACCTAAACTAAAATAAACTAAACTAAAATAAATAAAACATAAACCTAAACCTACAATAAACTAAACCTTAACCTACACCTAAACTAAATGAAATAAATTAATCTAAAATCAACTAAACCTAAACTTAAACCTAAACTAAAAAAGAAAACCTAAAAAGAAACCTAAAATAAAAACCTAAAACTTAAACCTAAAAAAATAAAAATTGAAACCTAAACTTAAAAATAAAAAATAAAACCTAAACCTAAAAAATCAAATAAAAAAAAACTAAACTAAAATAAATAAACCTAATATAAATAAACAAAACTAATTAAAAACAAAAATAAACCTAAATAAAAAATAAAATAAAATAAAATAAATAAAAAATAATCTAAATAAACTAAATAAATTTAAACCTACTAGCTTATTTAATTAAAGAGAAAAATCAATAAAAAAACTCCTAAACCCTAAATTGTAAATCATAAACCCTAAACCTTAAATCCTAAATCCTAAAACCTAAACCCTAAACTGAAACTAAACCTATAACCCTATACTTAACCCAAACTTGTAAATAAACACTAAACCCTATAAACTTAAACCTAAAACCACTTAACCTAAAGATAAACTAAACCCTAAACTAAACTAAACCCTAAACTGGGCCCTAAACCTTAATAAAACCTAAATAAAGCCACTAAATTAAACTTCCCTTAAACCTAAAATAAACTTAAACTATATTTTGGGAAAACTAATCCTAAACCTCACAACACTAAACCTGAAACTCTAAACATTAAAACTTAAACTCTAAACCAAAAACCTTAAATCCTAAACCCTAAACCCTAAACCCTAAACCCAAACCCTAAACCCTAAACCCTACACCCTATACAAAAAAACCCTAAACCTTAAATTAACCCTAAACCCTAAACCCTTAAAACCTAAAAACCTAAACCTAAACTAAATAAACCAAAAAAAATAAAATAAGCCCTAAACCTTAAACCTAAATAAAATAAAGAAATAAAATAAAATAAAAACCTAAACCTAAACTAATAAAAATAATCAAAAATAAAATAAATAAAATTCTAAATGAAATAAAAAATAAAATAAATCTAAGAATAATAAACCTAAATAAAATAAAAACTAAATGTAAAATGAAAATAAAGTAAACCTAAAATAAAATAAAATAAAAACTAGATTAAAACCTTAGCCTAAAAAATAACTGTCAATCTAAAACCTACAAATAAATAAAAAATAAAATCTAAACCATAAACTTAAAAAAAAAACTAAAACCTAAAATAAAAATAAAACAAACCTAAACCTAAACTAAAATAAACTAAACTAAAATAAATAAAACCTAAACCTAAACCTAAAATAAAATAAACCTAAACCCATAATTAAACTAAATAAAATAAAGTAAACTAAAAGTAAACTAAGCTTAAACCTAAACCTAGAAATAATCCTAAACCCTAACCTAAAACCTAAACCTAAAAAAATTAAAAATTAAAAATTAAAACCTAAATCTAAAAATATAAAATAAAATCTAAACTTATAAAGTAAAATAAAATTAAAATAAACTAAAATAAATAAACTTAATATAAATAAACTAACCTAAAGAAAAATAAAAATAAACTTAAATAAATATAAAAATAAAACAAACAAAAAAAAATTAAAAATAAACTAAATAAACTAAATTAACCTAAACCTATCAGCTTACTTAATTTAAGAAATAAATAAATAAAAAAACCCTATACCCTAAACCCTAAAAATTCTAAACCCTAAATCCTAAATCAGCCCCTAAATCCTAATTCTAAATCAGAACCCTAAACCCCAACCTCAACCCTACACTAAACTCTAAAAAAGCATAAACCTTAAACCCTAAACCCTAAACCCTAAACCCTAAACCATAAACCCTAAATCCTAACCCCTAAACCTTAAACCTTAATCCCTAAACCCTAAACCTTAAACCTAAACCCTAAACCCTGAACCCTAAATCCTAAAACCTACAAACTTAAACCATAAAATCTAAACCCAAACCCTAAACCCTAAACCATAAACCCTAAACCCTAATAACCTAAAAACCTAAACCTAAACTAAATAAAACCTAAAAATAAAAGAAACCCTAAACCCTAAACCTATGTAAAATAAAAAAATAAAATAAAATAAAAACTTAGACTAAAACCTAAACCTAAACCTAAAAATTAAAAAAAATTAATAAAAAGAAACTAAAATAAAATAAATAAAAATCCAAACAAAACTAAAAAATAAAATAAACTTAAGAATAAAATCCTAAATAAAATAAAACTAAATATATAATAAAAATAAAATAAACCTAAAATAAAATAAACCTAACATAAAATAAAATAAAAACTAAATAAAAAACTAAACATAAAAAATAAACCTTCAAAACAAACCTAAAAATAAATAAAAAAAACCTAAACCTTAAACTAAAAAAAAAACAAAACTTACAATAAAAATAAAATAAACCATAACCTAAACTAGAGTAAACTAAACTAAAATAAAAAAACCTAAACCTAAACATAAAATAAATTAAACCCAAACATACACCTAAACTAAATAAAATAAATTAAATTAAAAATAAACTAAACCTAAACCTAAAACTAAACTGAAAAATAAAACCTAAAAATAAACGTAAAACCTAAACCTAAAAAAATAAAATAAAAGTCAAAAATTAAACCTAAAAATATAAACTAAAATCAAAACTTAAAAAATAAATTAAAATAAATAAACTTAATATAAATAAAATAAACTAAATAAAAATAAAATTAAACCTAAACAAAAATAAAAAATAAAATAAACTAAAATAAATAAAAAATTAAACTAAATATTCTAAATAAACATTAACCTATCGGCCTACTTAATTTAAGAAAAAAATCAATAAAAATCCCCCTAAACCCTAAACCGTAAACCCTAAACCCTTAAACCCTAAACCCCTTAAACCCCTAAACTTTAAATCCTAAACCCTAAACCCTAAACTCTAAACCCTAAACCTACAGCCCTAGACCCTCAACCCCAAACACTAAACCCAAACCCTAAACCCTAACTCTACCTAAAACCCAGAAAAACCCATTATCGGTTGCACTCCCTCTCTGGTAATTTTGTGGCAATTTTGTGTTCTCGTGTAATTCTCTGCGGTTTGGCCGCATTTCGGGCCACCCCGATCATGATCGTTGTTTTATTACTTATTTGCGCTTCCCCTGGTTGCTTATGTGATTCTCACCGGATCGTTCAATGGTGGAGGCATCACTCTCCGTGTAACCAAACTCGTCGCTCCTGGATGCACCGACTTTAACCTCTGACCCTAAAGGTACTCTGGATCCGATTGCAACCATTGATGCGCCTGCTATCAAGTCCTTTAAGGATGCTCTTTCTGGTAAGATCCCTAGCTCTAATGCCTCAGTTAACTTAATTTCAACATCTTTCCGTGGATTACCGGCTGTCATGTGTTCTGACCAGGATGATGGAGAAATTAGCTAAGCCTTTTGAGTTCTCTTTGGTTGGTAAATTCTCACGGTGCCCTACTCTAGATAATATCCGATCTTCTTTCCATAGTTTAAAGCTTTGAGTCTTCACTATCACTGATTGATCCTCGACATATCCTCATTCAATTATCAAATGATTTAGATTATTCTCATGTCTTTGCTCGTCGCTCCTATTTTGTGTATAATTGTCAAATGCGACTCTTGAAATGGTCACCCCATTTTGATGTCAAAGAGGAATCCCCTATTGTTCTTTTATGGCTTGCTTTCCCTAAAATGAGAATTCACTATGTTACACACGAAGTTTTGTTTGCGGTTGGGGCTCTATTTGGTAGACCCCTTCAAAGTGATCAAGCCACTGCTACTAGATCTCGGCCATCTATTGCACACATCTTGGTTGAGATCGACATTACCAAAAAATACCCCAAAGAAGTTTTGATTGGTTCAGAAAAATTTGGATATAATCAGAAAGTTGAATTTGAAAATTTCATTGTCTTTTCCTCTCACTGTAAAATCCATGGCCATGATCACACTGAATGCTTTGTGTTACACCCTAACCTTAAAAAGAATATATCACAGGACACTAATACCTCTCTTGGAACTGGGAAAACCAATAAGTTAGCTTATGTGCCTAAAGCCACTCATAATGGAATTCATCTTCCTACACCTACCCCTTTATTACCTACTGATTTGTTTAATGAAAAACATTCTGAGCTTGGTATAAATACTACTATTGAGGTGTGTGCTAAAACTAATGATAACTTACCTAGCACTACTCCTACTTGTAATATAATTTCATGACAAACCTTTGCTTCATTTGAATCTTAATAAAAAATCAATGGAAATCTTATATTGGCTCAAAATAATGTTGATCCTTTGGTGCTAGACCAAAATCTGAATATGCATCATGGCAATGAAAATGTTATTTGTACTATTAATGGCCCAAGAACCTCCCCTTCTACTTCTCTACAAAGTGATACTCAGGCTATCCAAATTTCTCATTCTAACTCTGATACTGAAGAAGGAGAAATCACCACTACTAAAACATTGACATCGCTCTTATTCGGATACCAAAACCAATCCCTTTCTAATAGAGATACTTTGGATTGATAGACCTTTCCAAACTATTATTAAAAAAATCTTATAAAGCCAAAATGACTAATAATAACTTCACTAGAACCACACGTTCTTCTCTTACACCTCCACTAATTAATATGTCTTCCTCTCTTCCTTTTTTTTTCATTTTCACTTTTTATCTTATCTTTTTTGGTTTTTATATTATGATAAATTTTCTTATTTGGAATATCTAGGGTTGTGGGACACTCTCACCAATGTTCTGAGTCTCGTCCTCATAACATCAAACTTTGTTATTATTATTGAGCCTTTCATTAACTCTTCCAAGATTGTCCATGTTGCTAGATCGCTTGGATTTCAAAATTTCTTCTTCAACCTTAATAATAAAATTTGGTGTTTTTGGAATAATCCAATCAACTTTTCCATCATTGATGATCTTGATCAATTGGTTAATGTCAAAATCTCTTTAGGTGTGTTTTAGGCTTTTGGTTCCTTCATCTATGCTTCTTGTAATAGAGCAGGTAGGAATATCCTTTGGAATCACTTAAGAACCTTCGCCTCCTCAGTTAACCTTCCCTGGTTGGTTGGGGGTGATTTTAACACTATCATTGCTTCTTCAGAAAGAAGGGGAGGATTTCTCCTAACCTCCATTCCATGGAAGACTTCTCTAATATGATCTTAGATTGCAATCATTGACATTAGTTTTTCGTGTCCGATTACACGGCAAAACTCTAGACTTTGATCTTGATAGGACCCTCTTAATTCTCTTTGGATCAATCAATGGCCTCTTACTTGAGATTTTGAGCAAAACTTTGTCGATCATGCTCCTCTTTTGATCTCTATCAAAACTCCCCTCTTAACCCTTCTACTCCTCATTTTAGATTCCAAAATATGTGGACCCAACATGGTGATTTCACTAATGTTGTTTTCACTAATTGGATGGCTCCTGTTCACCCCGATAATTCCGTTAAAGGCATGATTCGGCTTTGGCTTAAGCTCAAGAGGCTTAAACAAAACCTCAATTGGTGGAACAAGCATATTTTAAAAATCTTTTTACCAATCTTAAAGCTATGGAACAAGTGGTTTGTTTCTCTTGAAGAGGTTCTTAAGCGATCCCTAAGCTTGATGAGTTGAGCATTGCCAAAGATAGTTTGATTAATTACCAAAATATGGAGGAAACCTATTGGCGTCAAAAAGCTGCTAGTAAACATATTGTTGATGGCGACAGAAACACTAGGTACTTCCATGCTATTTGCAATAAACGAAAAGCTTTAAACTCGATTAAGAAAATTAAGAACTCTAATGATGGCTGGATAACGATATGATGAAATTAAGGAATTTGTCATACATCACTTTCAAAATTTATTAAATTCTAATCCTTCATTAGACACGCCCTCCAACACGCATCTAATCCCTTCTTTGATTAGCAATGAGGATAACTATTTGCTCACTATGCATCCCTCAGAAGCAGAGATTAGTAGTACTCTCAATAGCATGAACACTGATTTTGTTGCTAGCCCTGATGGTTTTATGACTCATTTCTTTCAGCATTGTTGGCCTTTTATTAAATCTGATCTTGTTAATGTTGTTATTGATTTCTTTGATGGCAACTCTATTCCCAGATATTTTTCAAGTACTTCTATTGTCCTTATTCCCAAAACCATCAATCCTGAATCTTAGGGCGATTTTAGACCTATTAGTCTTTATACCTTTTTCCAAAAACTCATTACTAAATTAATTAATAATAAGATTAGCCCCTGCTCCATAAAATCATCTCTCCTAACCAAACTGGTTTCGTTAAAAATAGAGCCATATCTGATAATATTCTACTCGCTCAAGAGCTAGTTCATGACATTGATGTTTCTTCCAGAGGAGGTAATATGCTTTTCAAACTGGACATCTCTAAAGCTTTTGACAACCTCTTGTGGGATTTCTTCTTTCAAATCTTACATTTGTTTGGTTTCTCTGATAATTTTATCCGGCTTATAAAATGTTGTATCACTAACGTCTGGTTTTCTGTTATCTTAAATGGTGAATCCCTTGGTTTCTTTTCTTCGAGCCATGGTTTGCGTCAAGGTGACCCTCTTTCTCCTTCTCTTTTTATCATTGCTGTTGAATATCTTTTGAGGAGCCTCAATGAACTTTTCATTAAAAAACCTAACATGGCTTTTAAAACTCATGGTGGTTTCCCTATTTCTCATCTTAGCTTTGCTGATGATTTTATAATCTTCTACAATGCCTCTCTTCAACATGTTAAAACTATTAAGAATCTCTTAAATGATTTAGGCAAAGTTAGCGGTCTCTTCCTTAATGAAAGAAAATGCTATTTTATTCCCTCAGCTAAGATTCCCACCAATAGACTAAATTAAATCTCCAAAATTACTAATTTTAAGCAAAGTCAATTTCCCATTACTTATCTCGGGGCTCCGCTTTTTAAAGGCCAGAAAAGATCTCATCTTTTTCATGACCTTATTCAGAAATTTTCTAATAAAATCTCAGTTTGGGAATTTCATTTACTATCTTTTGGTGGTAAGCTAACCTTGATTAAGAGCACTCTTAATTCCATTCTTTTATATCTCATCCAAACCATTATGCTGACCATTTCTAGCATCAACATAATTGAGCGTCTCCTAAATAAATTTTTCTGGGGCCACAATACCTCTTCTAAAAAAATGCACTGGACCTCTTGGTTTAAAAGTTGTGGCACTTTTGACGAAGGTGGTCTTGGTTGTAAATCCATAAAAGAAGCTATCAATGCCTTTTCCTATAAACTCTTGTGGAATTTTAGGAGTAATCATAGTCTTTGGGCTAATTTCATGACTGCTAAATATTGCAGGCACCCCTCATTTGTCCCTTTAAGCGGGTGACTCTCTGTGGAAAAGACTTTGTTCTGTCAAATGGGATGCAGAATCCTTAATTTTTTGGGGCATTAACTTTGGCGACACTTTCTTTTGGCAAGATAACTGGAGTGGATGTGGATCCATAGGTGACTTACTCTCCACCCATTCCACTGCCGCTATTAGAGTAAACTCTTTCTGGCATAACAATAAGTGAAACAATAGTAAGCTTGCTGATTTTATCCCTTTTAATTCCTTGAATATGGTTACTACTATTCCTATCACTCTTCACAATCAAGATCAGATTCTCTTTAAGCTCCCTCATAATGGTGACTTCAACCTCAAAAATGTGTGGCTCCACATTAAAGATACTCATGATTCCTCCTATGTATTCTCCAAACTTTGGAATAATACTCTCCCTACTTCTTATTCTAATCTTACTTGACATATTCTGAAAAATTTTATCCCTGTTGATTCCTTGTTGTGGGGTAAAGGGTTCCATTTACCCTCTAAAAGTCAATGTTGTTTCCATATTGAGAATGTTAATCATGTTTTTGTTAATGGGGTCATTGCTTCTAAACATTGGATTTGGTATGATGATCTTTTTAACACTGTCAATTTCAATGGCTCTCTTACTTTATATCAACTTCTTGAAATCTACTTTGATAATACTATTAAAGGTCACATTAAAGTTATCATTGCTCTCTCTTATCGGTTCATATGGATGGACCGTAATGATGCAAAACAGTGGGATCCCTATGAACCACGTGAGGATTGCTAGAACTAAAACATAATTGTGACTTGTTTAAAGCCAATCTCATTCATTAGACAATTCAAAGGCGTAAATTTGTGTAATCTGGCATTAACTGCGGATCAACCTTACTGTCGAAATGACAAGATTCTCTATTGGAAAAAACCTCTTGACCATACTATTAAAATCAATACTGATGGCTCTATCTCTCATAATGGCTTTGGTTGTGGTGGCATTTTCAGGAACTCTAAGGGTCTAGTACTATGTGCTTTTGCTAATCCCATTATTTCATGCACTGTCCCATTTTTCGAGCTTATGGCAGTCTTCAAAGCTCTTGAAATTTGCATCCAAAATGCCTGGCTCAATATTTGGATTGAGGTGGATCTTTGATTCATTGATTGACCTTTTGACTTCTAAGATGAAGCGTGAATTGTACTACCTCCTCAAACTAGAGCTCTTCTTTCCCAATTTTAACATCACTCATGTTTCTTTGTGAAGGCAATGCTTGTCGACTACCTTGCAATCAGGGTGCTAGATCCGATGGTATCATCTTCTTTGATCAACTCACCTTACCCAAACACTTGCATGGGCTGGTTAACTTGGACAATTCTGGGTTTCCTTATCTCAAAACTTAATCTGCCAATTCGTCTTCTATCTGTATGCTTCTTTATTTTTTGGCTTTCTATTCCTTTTTGTGCCTTTTGTGGATGCTTCACACAGATACTACTTGTTGTCTTGATCATTGTGTCATGATTTGGTATTTTAATAGCTTCTCTTTCATTTGGAGGCTCACTGCTTTTGGCATTTACACTGATAAAGGGCTATTGCTGAGCTATGTGCATGCTGATACTCTGCATTGGAATTATGTTGAGCTATGTGTCAGCTGCTATTTGTTTTATACCACCAATCCTATTTTGGATTTTAACCTCATTGCTGGCTGCATTCCTAATCCTAGGGGGCTTAAACATTACTGGATGGAGATATTTATTTTGATGGGTTTAGCTCGCCATTAATTTTGCAACTTCGTTTCAAAGTTATTCTTGCTTGGAGAATCTTAGTTATCTATGTTGTTTCTATGCATTGTAGTATTGTTCACTATCTTTGGTTGCAATATTTATTTTGATGATTCTTGTTAGGTTGTTGGATTTTAGCGATAATGATTCTGGTGGCTTTTGACATCGCTTGTCTCCCATTAGATCTTGGGCTGCTTATCTCTTTGACTCTAGCTTGGAGTGACATTTTTCTTTTATTTCTAGTTATCTCTTATTTTATTTTTCGCATGAAGAGGCTTTTGGCCTTTTTTTGCGATCTTTATCTTCTTGTATACATCGGAATCTGGACCCCATTGATGTCTTTTGGAATCCATTTTTTGGATTGGTCCCTTGGTGAGATCTTGTTGTGGGTGGCTTTCTTCCTTTCTTCCACGCCATGGTTGTTTTTTCGTTTCCTTACTACTCGACCTCCTTACCCCTAATGGCAGACTTATTATTGTGCAGAACTTTGATATTACTTCTTGGTTATCTTTTTATGCTTCTTCTACTTGCACTGTTTATTTTTTGACCTGGTTGGTTTTTCTTTAGATTGTTTCTGGCTATTTTATTCAAGAGATCCTTTCTGTGCAGGATGTTTCTGAGATTGGGTCTTTGGTCAAGCACTATTACTGCTCTTGTCTGAAGATTATTTGTTTTTTGCTGGCTGTCTTCTCTTGCTCCCTGCAGGAATGGGTTTTCATGTTGGCCTCTCTTTTGGGTTTTTACTGTGTTTACCCTCTTTTCTTTGTTTTTCTTTCTGTCCTTGTTGCTATCATCTGGGATGCTGTTGGTCTTCCCTGCAGTTGTTTTCCCTCTCTATGCTATGATGGGATCATGCAAATCTTGAAGAGCATTCTTCTTCTATTTGAAATTAATCAATGGTTTATCTTATATGCATAATTGGGTTATTGGCCAACCTTGGTCTTGATTGGATTAATGTGGCTAAGCAACACCTTCTTGAGCTGTTTGCTCAATGTCTCTTTTGGATTGGCTTGAGGTGGGCGGTTCATTACCTATCCCTTCCTATCACCACCTTCTACTCATTCCTACTATTTTCTGTAGCGTAGGCAGTGAGTTGGGGTTTTCTTTCTTGCTACTTTGACTTAATTATTTGTTGGTATTAACTGTGTTGTTGGTGAGCGGATTAATACTCTACATACTGTCTTTGGGGTTTTGGTTTGTTTTGTTCAACAAGTCTCTATTGAGTTCTTGATTGCTTGGTGGATTTTGCTTTGAACCCCCTTATTGGTTTTTTATATGCATATCATCTAAATTCATTGGTTTACCTTATCTGCTGCTATTTTCTCCATCTTATTTCAGTTAAAATTGTAACTATTGCACTATTTATCCTGGATGGGTGGCTTTATGGCAAGCTAGCTGTCCTAAAGATTTGCTGTCTTGGCTTTTCAGGACTCCTACATTGGCTCCATATTTGTTGGTTGTAGGACTTCAGGGTCCTATGTTGTTACATTGTTGTTCGATGGTTTTGGTGATTCTTTGCAGGTTGATGCCTCCCTGTTACTTGTTTTTTATGATCTAACTATTTGGTTGTTAACTATTGCAATGCCTACTCTGATTGAGAGGTTTTATGGCCAACTTGTTGTCCCTTCCTGTCTTGGATGTTGCTATTTTGGCTGGATTTTTCCTTGGCTATCCACTGTGTTACATTTTCTGGATTCTAATGTTGATACTTAATTGAATCCAATTGTTGATTTTCTTCTGGTGGGTTCCAATGTTGCATTAGATTCTTTGTTGGGGTTGGCTTTCAATATGCAGCGTTCATCTCCTGATTATTGTGATCTACATTACATGTTGTTGCCTTTATCCCCATCTCGGTTCGGTTAGGTTTGTGCAATTGTCTGCTTGTCTATTCGAATGGGTGGTATTACGGACATTTCTTTGCCTTTTCTTTGTCTTGCTCTCTTGGTTGTTTGTTGATCTGGATTATCTGATTCTTGGTCCTGAATGCTGCTATTGGAGCTGTAACTCTAATTGTCTTTACTTGGTGCTATTTTTGGTAGGTTGCAGTCTATTTCCTGTGTTGGCCTATGCTATCTTCCTTTACAATTTCTTTTTCCAAATTACTGATATGGATATTAATAAGGGGTTTGTTTCACGGCTGAAAGATTCATATATATATCATATGTTTGGGATAATTGTTATTATAGGCTCATTGACTTGATTAGCAGGATTTTAGCAAGCTGTCTCCTCTGTTATTTTCTTGTGGAGGGATTATATGCTGGCCTTTTTCTTTTCTTGGATATGCCTTTCATGAGGTTCTGGCAAAGATGGCTCATTCTCTTATGTTTATGTATTCTCATGTCAGGGTGACTATATTGATGATACTTTTCTTGAATGGGACACCTTATCCTTCAACTCTTTGCAATTTCCTCTCTATGTTAGATATGGTTTTGTTTAGGTTTGCAGGTAATAAAGCTCACAAGACTATCAACAACTGGGTGTTATCTCCTCACAGGTTTGTTGGCTATGATGGCTGTGATGTTGGTGTGACTAAGCCTGGGCCTTCTCTATCACAATTCCTTCCTATCATTCTCAGATTATGTTGTTTTCATTTATCCTTTTTTTATACTTATTACCTTATTCTAATCTAATCTCTATTATAATCTTGCGGTGATTCTCTTGTCCTCTTGTAGGTTTGCTCCATATTATCATGCATTCTCACATCCTCCAGATCATTGGCCCTAATCTTTCATTGGCTTATTATGTTAATCAACTTGTATCTTTTGATTTCTTTAATGTCTTCTTTTGCTTTTGGATGTACTTAGATAGAAGATTTACTCCTTAGGTTGATTGTAGCTCTTTGAGTAGTAGTTATGGAGTTTATCCCCTTTAAGGTCCTTGTAATCCTCTTTTTATGGCAATAAAATGCCCCTACATGGGGTTTCCCTAAAAAAAAAAAAAACCCTAAACACTAAACCCTAAACCCTAAAAAACCATAAACCTTAAACCCTAAGCCCTAACATAAACTTTAAACCCTAAACCCTAAACCCTAAACTAACCCTAAACCCTAAACCCTAAACCCTAATCCCTAAACCCTAAACATTAAACCCTAAACCCTAAACCCTAAATGCCAAAAACCTAAACCCTAAATGCCAAAAACTTAAACCCTAAACCATAAACCCTCAAACCCTAAAACCTAAACCCTAAACCCTAAAGCCTACAACCCTAAACCCTAAACCCAAACTATAATCCTAAACCTACCCTAAACCTAAACGAAATCCAAACCCTTAACCTAAACCAAAACCACTAAACTTTAAACCTTAAAATAAAAACTAAAATCTAAAGCCAAACCTAAACCTAAACCTTAAAACCAAAAATCCTAAACTAACCCTAAACCTAAACCCAGCTGAAAACGAAATCCCACTAACCCTAACCAAACTCCTAACTCACAAACTAAAACCTAAATCCAAACCCAAACCAACCTATAAATCTTGAATCATAAACCCTAAACCATAAAGCCTAAACATAAACATAAAGTAACTAAGTAAATAAAAAATAAACCTAAACCCTAAAATCTAATAAACATAAACTGATACTTAAACCCTAAGAATGGGTAAAACCTTGATGGCAGGACCATCACCGTCAACCAGGCTCAGTCTAGATCTATTATTAGAGGTGAAGGTGGAGGCAATGGTTATCTCAGTGTGGTGGGGAATCTGGAGGTGCTGGTGGATACAGAGGTGGCGATTATGGAGGTGGGAAGAATGACAGAGGTTACAATCATGATGGTGGTGGAGGGAGAGATCAGGGACATGATGGCGGATCTTACAACTCGAGAGGTGAGGGTAGTTCTGATGGGAACGAAAAAAAGAAACGGCCAAACGATCTGCATGGAGCTGTGTCTTTCTGTAGAGATGGTTCTAGTTATCTAGAGATTTTTATTTGCTCTATGTGTGCTCATTTTTTATCTATGTCATCGTTTATGTCTTAGAAAACTAGGTGTGGTACTTGGTTGATGAAATTGAAAAGAAGAAATATTGAATCTGAATTTATTCTATGTTAAGAAAAACCATAAACCATAAACCCTAAACCCTAAACAATAAACTCAAACATAAACCATTAACCTAAAACCTAAACCCTAAATTCAAAAACCTACAACCCTAAACCTTAAACAAACCCTAAACCTAAACCTAAAAACCACAACCCTAAACCCTAAACTCTAAACCCTAAACCTAAACCTAAACCTAAATAAATAAACCTAAATTAAAATAAATTAAAAAAAACCTAAAAAAATAAAAAAATAAAAAATTAAAACCTAAATTAAAAAACTAAACCTAAAACTGAGCTTAAACCTAAAATATAATAAAATAAAAATAAAACTAAAATAAAATAAATAAAATAAAGTAAATAAAATAAATAAAATAAAATATAAAAAATAAAACTAAAATAAAACTAAACTTAAATTAAATAAAATAAACTTAAAAAATAAAACCTAAATCTAAAATAAAATTAAATATAAAAATATAATAACATAAAAATAAAACTAAAATAAAAAATAAACCTAAACCTATAAAATAAACTAAAATAAAATCCTAAACAAAAATAAATATAAACTAAATAAATAAAAAATAAAATCAACCTAAATAAAAAAAAAAATAAGTTAAAATATAAAAAAAATAAACTAGTAAACTAAATAAACCTAAACTGCCGTTACTAATTAAAAAAAGTAAAAAAAGAAAAAAAAAAGAAAAATACCTTAAATCCTAAACCTTAAAAACCCTGAACCATAAATCCAATATCTTAAACCCTACAAACCTAAACCACAAATTAAACCATAAGAAAACCTGACCCAAACTAATCTACTGCCAAATGCTAAAACCCTAAACCCTAAACCTCAACCCTAAAACAAACCTAAACCCTAAACCTTAAACTTTAAACCTGCGTGAGCCTAAACCTAAATCGTGACCTAAACCACAAAACCTAAAACCTAAATAGTAAACCCTAAACCCTAATTTAACCCTAAACCTTACACTAACCCTAAACCTTAAACCCTAAATCTTAAAAATGCTAAACCCTAAACCCTAAACCCTAAACCTAAACCATAAACCCTAAACCCAAACCCTAAATCCTAAACCTTAAACCTAAACCCTAAACCCTAATTCCTAATCATTCTAGTTTGGACTTCTATCCCCAATATGTGAATCACCATCAATTCCTTTTTTTATGGGTGCTTTATTTGGTCGATCATTTCAAATTGATTAGGCAATGACTATGAAATCTCATTCTTCAATCGCTATAATCCTTGTTGAATTGGACATTTCTGAGAGACACCCCAAAGAAATGTTACTAGGATCTAAAAATTATGATTACATGCAAAGAATTGAATTTGAAAATTTTCATGTCTTTTGTTCTCACTACAAAATCCACGGGCATGAAAATTCTGAATGTTTCATTCTTCATCCTCACCTAAAAAAGAAAATCCTTATTAAGGAAACTTCTATTCCTAACCCTAGGCCGACCACTATTAAATATTAAAAAACTACTTTGGAAAAAAAGGACTTTTTGATGTTCCAAATAAGACTGATTTACCTTTCACTTTTTTTGAGTAATTGAAGGCTTCTAATGTGAACAATAATAGCATTTATAAACTTTTGAATGAGGATTTTGTTTCCTTCAATTCAATCATTGCATCCTTGCTGGATTTGATAGATAAAATTGAAGCTTTAATGGAGAACATAAATGAGGAATTTAATACTATGCATCATCCTAATTCAATGGTGAATATGGCTTCAATACGCCAAGATAATCAGGTTAATAAACTTGATTCCATCTTCCAAATTTAGGATGATTTAGCTTCTCAAAAATATTTACTTTTATCTAATAATTTGGTTAATGATGAGGACGGGTTTGGTGTTCCCACTTGCCTTCTTAATAAATCAGTTTCTGCTCCCTCCCTTGTTATTCCTGAAGCTCATTTGTCTTTAATAAATTCTAGTGTCTCGGAAGAAAGAGAATTCACTTCTCATCAAGATATTTCTCCTAGCTCTGTGACTAATGTTGCAAAATCCTTTTCAGATGATGATTCAAAGGGTAAAGAAAATGGATTCCAAACTTTATATTTGAAAGAGAAACAACATGTTAAAAATGTTCCTCCCATATTGCTAAGAAACACTAAAGCTCCTACGGCGTCACTCTCTTCTCTCAAATAACTTTTACTACCCCTCCCCTTCGTTTTCTTTTTTTATGTTTAATTTTTTAATTTTGAATGTTAGAGTGATTGATACCCTCTCTATTCATAACCGTATTAGAAATCTTTATCATATCCTTAATATTTACTTCAACATTATTATTGATCCAATTATTCATGCTAATAAAAATGTTGCTAGAATGATCAGTTTCAATAAATTTTTCTCTAATGTTAGTAATAAGATTTGGTGTTTTTGGAATAACTTTATAGACATTTCCATTCTTGATGATTTTCATCAAGTTGTGAATGTTCAAATATCTTATGGTAGTTATGATGTCTTGGTCTCTTTTGTTTATGCATCTTGTAATAGATCTGGTAGAAATCTTCTTTGGGATAACTTGACTAATTTTGCTCTTAAACCTTGGTTTGTTGGTCGATTTCAACACTATTTTGTTCTCTTCTGAATGAAGTAGTGGTTGCTCTCCTAATATTCATTCCATGGAAGAATTTTCCAAGATGATCCTTAATTGTAATTTGAATAATATTGGTTTTAAGGGTTCTAATTATACTTGGCAAAACTCTAGAGTTTAGCAAAGGTTGGACCGGGTTCTTTTTAATACTCACTAGATTACTCAATGGCCTATTACTTCTATAGATCATTTAAGTAGAACCTTGTCTGATCATGCTCTTTTTTAGGTTTCTATTAAATATAATTCTAATAAATTAAAGAATTTCTCTTCTTTTAGAATTTAGAACATGTGGATTTAGCATATTAATGTTTACCACACTTTTAAAGAAAGTTCTCAACCTCCTCTTCTTAGACCTAGGGATCTTCTAAGACTTCTTAGCCATAAGACACTTCTAGTGATTAAGTGAACACTTAACTTAAACCTAGAGACTTAGAAGGGTTAATCATAGGATTAGGCTATGCCTTAGGGATTAAGGAGACACACCTACTCTATAGCCTAAATTCAACTGTGTTCACCTTCTCAAACCAAACCTCAAATTCAATTCAAATATAAAAAACCAAATTCAAATCCAAATCAAATGATTGAAGCCCATGATTGAATCCAAAATCAAAATCCTTCCTAAGCCCTATGATTTAACTTATGGACTAGCCTTAGCCAAATCCAAATCAATCCAATTTCAATTGATTTTTTCAAAGATAAATTCAACCCTTCAATTAATTTATCAAATTCAAACTCAAACTCAACTTCAAATCATGATCCTAACCTAAATCCAAATCAAATCAGATCCAAATTCTAACCTTTAAGACAATTTCATGGACTTAGCCAAGTTCTACCTAAAATCAATCAATCCTTCAATCAATCCTTCAATCAATCCTTCAATCATCATTCCAAGTTCTACATAAAATCATAATCAAAACCATCAAGTAAATCATTAATAGTAGAATTCAAAATCAAATGAAATTTTAGTCAATTTTAAGCCTAAATTAAATCAAATCATGATTTGAATGTTAAGTCACAAATATATATAAAAAGAAAATGATAATAACAAACAACAAGTTTTAATTTAATATACACAATCCATTTGAAAACTAAAATGAACTACAAAGAGAGAGAGAGAGAGAGTAAACCAATTCTAAACATCAAACAAAATTTAATAAGAACTAAATCAAACTAAAAACTAAAAATTAATGTTATATATATAATATATTAACCATTAAATCAAAAAAATTAATTTATCAAATTATGAATCCTTATTATCAATAATTATTAATCATAATTAAAATTATCTTATTTTATACACATAACTTATAAATTTTCATTCAATTATTTACTAAAGTTATTAAAATTATGTAAAACCTTTAAAATCATTTATTTAAAAAAATCAGGTTTCACCAAATTTTAAAAAATGTGAAAAATACAAAACTATTAAATGACCTACTCCTTGCTAATTTATGTGATCATGACAACACATAAAAAATTCAAAAAAAGAAATAATAAGAAGAAATGTTGGAGAAGTTGAGGCATGTAGGACAAAGTTGGCATCTCTCTCTCTCTCTCTCTCTCTCTCTCTCTCTCTCTCTCTCTCTCTCTCTCTCTACTAGAAAACATGACACACTAAAAAAATGAGGCCCCATCATCTCCCTTAGGAGAAGTGATCCCTCTCATTCCTACATCACTTAAGTGCCTCCCATCCCAGCTCCCTAAAAAAATAAAAAATAAAAAATCTCTCAGCACCTCTCCTCCTCACAAAGCAAAAAGTGAACTCTCCTCACATCCATCTCTTCCTCTCAACCAAGTGAAGCCTCAAGCAAGATCCATGCCTCCTTCTTCCTCCAGGTGACCTCTCTTCCCTCACTTTCTCCAAAATCGAGACAATAGGTGTGTAGGTATCCGAGACTTCCTTGATCCCAATCCCCCATAAATCCGCTCTGCATTATGAAACATCTTATGAATTGATTGATCAACCATGCCACTCACATAGCAGCCACCAGCAAACTCTCCTTTGATGCCTCCATCCTCTTTCATAAATACCATGACTTTCTAGCTAGCATCCTCATTCTTCTTCATCGCTTCTCCCATTGCATCGTTGGTCATAAAGAACCCCTTCAAGGTCTCGTAGATGGTTCTCTGGATTCAATGAAAAAAATAATCCCTACTAAATTGTCAAGTGGTGATTTGGTCCTCCGATCCCATCATTGAGGTCTCTTTGGAGGAGATCGATCGAGAAGGTCCAAGATCATAGATGACATGATTGCACCATGCGGAAGGCCCCTATAGCCTCGCCGCTCCATAGATTGGTATTCCTTTGAGGGAAATGAGCAAAGTGGACATGGAATAAATATTGATGCAAATAGTATGCCGTGGATTTAATTGACCGAAAGCCATCCTCAATGATCTATACATAGAAATTCCAAATCAAAGGCACGCCGGTAGTGCCCAAGGGTTCTTTAATGATCCATGTGGTATGCTTCCAGGCTTTTGAACCTATTGTTCTCAATGCCCTAACACATCATATATATTATCTAGGTGGTGATTTTTATTCTTGATGAAATAAAGGAATATATTAGCTATGCTCCTAAGAGTGAAACTAATGCACAAGACCATCAGCTTTTTGATATGCTGGTAATAATTAATCCAAATCTTCAAAATAAGTGAAGCAAAACTTACTTTGTCTTTGAAAGATGTTTGAGCATTGATGAATTTAGAGCTATGGTAGAGCAGCATCTGCAGGTGGAGGTGATAGGTCATGATCATTTTGGTCAACCTATCAAAATTGCTGCTTCTAAATGGATGGATCGCATATTATAGCATGATTTTGATCATCTGAATGGGACTATATATGTGGATAAGATTGTTTTGAGAACAATCAAAAAAGTTGAGAATCTGGATTTTCCTCTTCAAGTAGGATGCCCAAAGCCAAGTGTCTATGAGCAAGTGAGGAGGAAGTGAACCATAGGAGTAAATAAAAAGAATGCTAGCTGAAGTATTGATCTGACCCAACAAGCACCTCAATAGGGCTTTGTTTCTTCCAAATGAAGCCACCTCTTGGTCAGAATCCACCGGACATTAGCTCAAGGTATAATTCTTAAATGCTTAGAAAGCCTTAGTGATCTCATGTTTGATGTGTTGAATGTAAGCATCATTAGGATCCAACCTTTAGAGCCCATGCACTTTACTTTTTAGTCCTTGTAGTGAGAGTTTAGAGACAAAAGTAAGACTATTCATTTTATGTGTTTGAAGTGAATAGTTTTGATTAGGCTGAATGGCATAGTGATTTGATTGAACCTATCAGGCCATGATTAACTCGTGGGCCATTTGATCTTTGACAGAATGATCACGATTAATCTAATATTTTATTTATTATTAAATTTAATCAGATCTAAAAAAATGAGTTAATCAATCTTTAGAATAAAAAAAGAAAAAAATAATATGTGATCAAACAAATTCTAGAAAAATGTACAAATTAAATTATCATAAAATTTAAGTAAAACTTTGTATAAAAAAATAAACTAAACCAAAAACATTATAAATATTATAATGAATTATAAAAAGTTATTTTAACATAATTTATTAATGTCAATTATAAAAATCAATTAAATCCGTAATTGTTATATGTTGATATTAAAAGTCAAAAAGAAAATTTAGTTATGAGACATATCTTTAATTATAATTAATTTAATTATTAATTGCAATTGACTAAGCTTTATTTGATTAGTTATTCATATAAAATATTTGAGGAAAATGATTAGGACTTCTTTCTAATTCCTCTTTATATCATTAAAAGATTGGATTTATGGAATAGATTGGGACCTCTTTCCCAACCCATTATTAAATCCATTTCATTTGGAGGATAATTAATCAATTTGGCAAATTAAGTAAGAGAAATTGATTAATTAATTGATTATTTCATTAATCAAATTAAAATTACAATCTTATTTGATCTTTAATAATTAATTCATGGGTAGATCTTTAGGTGTTTAATAGCCTAAAGAGAGTTAATGAAATTATGAATTACCCATATGTATTGGAAAATCATAAAAGTAATTAATTAAGTTTCTTAATCTAATTAATCAATAATTGTGTGCTAATTGCATTAGGCCCTTTCATTTCTTAGGATCATTGCAAGTTATTTTCCATGCATATCATGTTGGCTCATAATTATTTAATTAATTATTTTAAGGTAACATAGTAAGGGTTAATTAGTGAGATTTAATGCATATTACAACCTAATTAATCCATAAAATCCTTTACATTTTACATTTTAAAGAAAATCAAATCACAAACATGGGAATGGGTTAGGATCAGCAAACTTTCCTTCATTTCATTAAATAAAATTGAAACATAAAAGTTAAAAGTGACATAAGAAACTTTGGTTTACTTGAAATGTTTTTATTAAATATGATTGTCCTTAGGAATTAATTTAATTGAATGAAATCATTTGTTTATGTTTAGTTATTCCTCTCCATTTATCTTAAATGTTGTATGTCATTTGATTCATGCATTCATCTTTTGCAAAATTAACTAAATTGAATGGTTCCCTTTATGTCAAGCTTGCATGTGTTGATTTTCTTTAATATAAGTGTGGCTATTATCACTATTAAATCAAAGTTATTTTCAAAATTTTATAAGTCAACTACAACATTTGGAGTGATAATAGTTATAAATATTTATAAGCTTTGTGTCTATGGCTTAGAACATGTGATATGGAGTTCTATTTCTTTAGTCTATATGAATTTACATAAATTTTGAATGTTAACAAGTGTATAGTCCATTTGAAAAGGACACAACATTTGTTTGAATTCATTCAAATGTATTTCCATGTTAGAATTTAGATAGAATTTTAGCTCAGATGTATAAATAATTCAATTGAAAGAAATATAACTTTTGCATGATTTTCCATTCTTGTAGTCACTTGTACATTAATGTGTATTCAAAATAGTGGATAAATCTAGTATGGACATTTCGAGGATGCAAGTATTTAAGTAGCCCCAAGGAGGTCTTTACCTCACTCCCCTAGTATAACAATGGCAAAGCATCTGCTTAAAACTTTTATACACTTGTATGTGCATTTAGCTAATGAATGAAAATCTCCTATTAAACTTTAGCTAACATGTATAAATAATTCAATTGAAAGAATACAATTTTTGCATGATTTTTAATTCTTGTAGTCACTTGTACATTCATGTGTATTTAGGAATAGTGGGTATATCTAGACTAGACATTCCAGGGATGCAAACCCTGAGGAGGTCTTTATCTCACTACCCTAGTTTAATAATGATGAAGTATCCGCTTAAAACTTTTATACAGTTGTATGTGCATTTAGCTAATGAATGTACATCTCCTTTTTAACTTTAGCTCACATGTATAAATAATTCAATTGAATGAAATACAGATGTTGCATGATTCTCCATTCTTGTAGTCACTTGTACATTCATGTGTATTCAATAATAGTGGGTATATCTAGTCTGGACATTCCGGGGACACAAGGCTTTAAGTAGTCCCAATGAGCTCTTTACCTCAGTCCCCTAGTTTAACAATGGTGAAGTATCCACTTAAACTTTTATACACTTGTATGTGCATTTAGCTAATGAATAAAATCTCCATTTTCAACTTTATCTCACATGTATAAATAATTAAATTGAAAGAAATACAACTTCTGCATGATTTTCCATTCTTGTAGTCATTTGTACATTCATGTGTATTCAAGAATAGTGGGTATATCTAATCTGGACATTCCGGGGGATGCAAGGCTTTAAGTAGCCCCAAGGAGGTCTTTATCTCATTCCCCTAGTTTAACAATGGCAAAGTATCTACTTAAAACTTTGATAGACTTGTATGTGCATTTAGCTAATGAATTAAAATCTCATTTTCTACAAATATACACATATACATTCATCATCTAAGTGTGCTAAAACATATTATATGTGTAGGTATATTTAGGATTAATATCATATGCATGCTAGATGTGATGGAAAGGAATGATTAATAGCATGCCATGTGATAGTAATTCAATTGAATTATTATTAGGATACCTTTCATATTAAGTAAGATTATTTAATGTGAGCCTAAACTTAGGATTATGTTAATATTTATAAGAAGTCATTTAGTAAAGAGAACTAAATCAAATTTACATTCATTAGAAAGTAGCTTAAGATAGGGATGAAAGAGGGAAATCCTCTTTTCTTCTCTTTATAACACTTTAGTTGTGTAGTCGATAAAATAAAAAAGAAAACACAAATTAAAATTCTTAAATCAATTAAATAACTTCAAGTGAAACCAACCCTTCATGTTAAATTGAATCTTTCTAAACTTAGAGAACTATAACTCAATGCCTAGCAAGACATACTACCAAGCCTTAACACACAAATTAGAATTAAGTCACTACTTCTAGCTTTATGTTAGCTTGGTATGATATATATTTTGGTTGGCAGACTAGATATGGTAGATGTGATTAGTCTAATCATGTTTTTTAAAGGGGATTATGTTTAAGGGGCCGCTTAAAAATAAATATAATTGCTCTCTTTGCAAGTTTCTTAAGCCCCTAAGCATAATCCAAGTTAGGGCAGGTGGGCTTGATTACCCATGTGCAGGGTGCTAAGCCTAAAATATGATATAACTGCTTGAGATTGTATGTATGTTTAATTATCCTTTGTTTTGTAGGTGTAGTTAGATTTACTTTTTCTATTCTTAATGTAATTTTTCAATTAGGAATTAGGATTAGTGCTATGGGGAATAATGATGAGCATTGGCTAGAAGGCTTTGTCTTGGGAGGCCATGTGATGTCTTTGAAGTGGAGCAAATTAAATTAAAGGAAAGAAATAAAGACATGAAGAATGAAGATGACCCATAGCATTCATTCATTATAAGTTGTAATTATTATTTTATAATTTTGGGTTGTATAAGGGTAGCAATCTTTTTTTTCTTTTCGGGTTGTATACACTACATTAGCCTTTTATTCTTTCACGATAGTTATAGAAATTGGTTGATAATTTGTTAAGGATGTGTACTAGAAATGGAATGCTTTTCTTAGTTTCTTAAATGATTGATGCTTGAATGAGTGGCATGGATGTGATTAGGCTTTTAGGGAAAAATAATTTTTTTACCCAACTACAAGTCATAACTAAAGTTTTAAATAATTCATAACCTCACATAAAGCCTAGGAATTAAATCAAGATAATTAAAATATTTAGCAACCCCTTAGCTGAATATTGTATGTCTCACATCATGCATGCATATTACTTCACTCTTGCTAAGAGAGGGTTTCCATCCTTTCATGATAGGGGAAGGCTTGACCTTTGAGGGCCTCCTCTATGGTGGAAAACACCTCTTTCCCGCTGATTTAGAGAATAATCTAACTTCATCATGCATATAGGAATACAAAATTTGAAAACATTTTTCACAATGAAGTGTCCAAAATAAAATAAAATTTGAAAAGATTTGCATTTATAGATTAAGTCATTACTCATTCCACTCATGCTCTTGTCTCTTAGGGAGTGGGTTTAAGGACTTTTTCCTCTTTCTAAATTAATAATAGCCCAACTATCTTACAAATGCACAAGACTTTCTTACATGGTTTCAAAATCATATGAGGAGTAAGCTAGCAGCCACTCTAGGTAGTTATAAGCCCAACAGTGGGTGATTTAATCTCTCTTATGGAGGTAAACCTTATGCCCATTTTTGCTTAGACTTAGGTTGTGCTTTGGCTTATGGCAAAGCTTCCTAGATAGAAGGTCTAAGGTTGATGTTTCCTTCAAGCTACTAGCATAAATCCTCGCCTCTCAGGCATTACCACAACATTATGTTCTTGGATTATAAGTCCTAGCATTCTAATAAAATTTTAATTTCAATAAAATTAATCTCTTAAACTTTAAACATATAAAGCCCAACTGTAGGATAGATTGGAATGCTCACTAGGCTTCCTAGTATCATGAGTATTTCCTACTCATTTCATTTGGCTTTGATAATAAGTCTTCTCCTTGAACAATCCCATTTAATTTTCCAGTACAAACTATCCTTTGATAGTCTAGCCTTGAAATCTTTGGAGAGCTTAATTTCTACTTTAATCAAGAGTATTCCTAAGGAATTCCCATTCCTTATGATGTAATTAACTATGGGGGCTTGCCTCCATAGGGAATTTAATGAACCTGACTTAAATAAACCCTACTTTACTTTTCCATGTAATGTAGGGGAAAGATCTCTTTTATATTCGAAGACCCATCATACCTTAGGAGTCCTTATTAGGTGATTAAGTCCATTATAGGGTGATGATTTCTATCTTTTGAGATAGCGCATCATTCTTTAATGACATACTCAATCACTTCAATAAGTACCCCCTAAGATCTACTTGGTGTCCCACATCTTGAAAATAAACACCACAATTAATTTTTTTTAATGTTATGGCTAACAATTGGAAAGCTCCTTCGCATCCTAATAATTTGATTAGGGGGATGAACAGACTCTGGTTTAAACTGAAATGACTAAAACAAAATTTGGTTTGGTGTAACAAGCATTATTTTAAAAATATTTTTGCTTATATGAAGGATATGGAAAATTTGGTTTGTGATCTTGTAGTTTCTATTATGATGGAACCTTCCAAGATTATGGACTTGAATGAGGCGAAGGATAAACTTGTTAATTTTCAAAATATGGAAGAAACTTATTGGCATGAAAAACCTTCTAGTAAACATATTGTAGATGGTGATAGGAATACTAGGTATTAATATTCTTTAGTTAATAAAAAGAGAGCTTTAAATAATATTCAAAAAATTAAAAAATGAGAATGGACAATGGATTATGGATAATAATGATATTAAGGATTCAATTATTAATTATTTTAGAAATATGGTTAACAATAATTGTTCTTATGATGTTATTTCTAAATCACACTTGATTCCTTCTATTATTACCAATGATGATAATGATTTGGTTACTATTTTTCCCAATGAAGATGAAAATTTTAAAGTTCTTAATAGCATGAACATAGATTATGTTGCTGGACTGGAGGGTTTACTACTATTTTTTTTTTAAAATTGTTGGTTTATTATTAAAAATTATTTGATTGATGTTGTGGTTGATTTCTTTAATGGTACTTCTTTTCCTAAATATTTTTCTAGCACTTCAATTATTCTCATACCTAAGAAAGATAATCGGAACTATTGGAGTGAGTTTAGACCTATTAGCCTTTGCACCCTCTTCAATAAGCTAATTTCCAAAATTATTTCCAACAAGCTTAGTCCTCTTCTTCATATGATTATCTTTCTCAACCAAACTAGTTTTGTTAGAGGTAAATATATTTCTTATACTAATTAATTCATGATGCTAGATGCTAAGACTAGATGTGGAAACCATCTTTTCAAATTAGATATTACCAAAGCTTTTGATAATATCTCTTAGGATTTTTTTTTTGATATTCTAAATTTATTTAGGTTTTCTGGTAAATTTATTTATTCTATTTAAAATTGTATTAATAATGTCTGGTGTTTTATTTTGCTTAATGGAGATGTTTTGGGTTTCTTTCCTTCCTCCCATGGCTTAAGACAAGGGGATCCGTTATCGTCTGCTTTATTTATCATTATTGTTGAATAATTATCTAGGAGCATCAATGATTTATTCTTAAATAATCCTAGTATCTATTAAGGAACTCTTAGTGGTTCACCTATTTCCCATTTAAGCTTTGTTGATGATTTCATTATTTTTTGCAATGCTTCTATTCATCATATCAAAAATCTTAAAAATCTTTTAAATACATTTTATAGAGAAAGTAGTCTTAATATCAATGATAACAAAACCTATTTTATTACTTCTTCAAGTATCTCCAATAATAAAATCAATCACATCCTACATATGACTAATTTTAAACATCAACATTTACATCTTAAGTACTTTGGTTCTCCTCTTTCGAAGGTCCAAAATGATCCCATCTTTTTGATGAGTTAATTCAAAAAATTTAAAATAAAATTTCTATTTAGGAATCTCATCTACTCTCATTTGGTGGCAGGCTCATTATTCTCAAATGCACTCTCAATTCAATGCCTCTATATTTGATTCAAACTATTATTCCTACTAATTCTACTCTTATCAGAATTGATCACTTTCTTTATAAATTTTTTTGGGAATCTAATAATTCAATTAAAAGAATGCATTGTACATCCTGACATAAATGTTGTAGTCCTTTGGGTGAAGGTGGTCTTAGTTACAAACCTATTTGTGAAGCTATTATTGCCTTCTCTCATAAGCACTTATGGAATTTTAGAAAGAATGATAGCCTTTGGGCTAATTTTAAGATGGAAAAATACTGCCTATGTAAACACCCTCTTATTTATTCTTATAAATTTGGTGACTCTCTGATTTGGAAATGGCTTTGCTCCATTAAATGGGTTGCTAAATCCTTAATATCTTGGGGTATTCATTCGGGTTCATCTTCTTTTGGAAAGATAATTGGATTGGCAATGGATCTATTGACTCCCTTTTATCTACTCACTCTACTGCTTCTATCAAAGGTAACACTTTTTGGCGTAATAACAATTGGAATGAAAATAAACTTGAAAATTACATCTCTATTTCTCTTTTCGATAACTTTAGAAATGCCCCTATTTTTTTAAGAAACTGGATCAAATTTTTTTAAGCTCTCTTACAATTCTGAATTCATTCATAAAGAGGTTTGGAATTTTATTAAAGTTAAGCAAAACTCCTCTAATGTTTTCATTAAATTTTGGAATAATATCATTCCCATTTTTTATTTGGTTTTAGCTTGGAGGATTTTGAATAACTTTAATCTTGTAGATTTCTTGCTCTAGAATAAAGGGTTTTATTTTCCTTCTAAGTGCTATTATTGCTTTCATATTGAAAATGTTAATCATGTTTTTCTCAATGGTGCCATTGCATCCAAATTATGGATATGGTATGATAATTTTTTTACACTAACTATTTTCATGATTTCCTTTCTTTATATCAACTTCTTGAAGCTTGTTTCCAAAAAATTGTGAAAGGTCATATCAAAATCTTAATTGCTATTACCTTTATTTGGTTCATTTGGATGAATAAAAATGATGCTAATATCATGGTATTCCTATGAATCATAAAATGATCCTGGCTAGAACTAAAGAAATAATTCATTCTTTGTTTAATGCTAATTTAATTAGTAACATTCATTTTAGAAGTTACAAATTTGTGGCTAAAAAGTTAGGTCTCATTCTGCCTAATGTTTCTTTCAATAAGGCTGTTAGGATTATCCATTGGATCAAACCTAATGAGAACTTTATTAAAATCAATACTAATGGTTCAATTTCACCTAATAAATATGATTATGGTGGTATTATTAGAGATTCCAAAGATACTATCATTTGTGCTTTTGCTTATTCCCTCAAAGCATTTTCTATTATTTATGCTTAGCTTATGGCTGTTAAAAATTTAGATTGAACATTTCTTTTTTTTTTTATTTCATCAACCAAGTAACACACCAAGTTTTCTATAAAACAAGTGATGACATAGATAAAAAATGGATAAAAAATGAGAATAAATAAAGCAAACCAAAAACCCTAGATAACTAGAACCGTCTCTACTATAAAGAAATAGCTCAAATAATAGGTTCCATTCTTCGTTTCTCCACTCATCCACCCCCTCCTCAAGTAGTGGGATCCACCATCATATCTGATGCCACCACCATAGCTGCCGCCTCCCTATCTCCATGACCACCACTATTTTGACTACCACCTCTATATCCACCATTACCTCAAGATCCCCCACCACCAGTGTGATAATCGATGCCTCCACCTTCACCTCCACCACGAGATCTAGACTGAGCCTAGTTGACGGTGATGTTCCTATCGTTAAGGTTCTACCCATTCTTAGGGTTTAGGTTTTGGTTTAGTTTTATTAGGTTTTAGGATTTAAGTTTATTTTTTAATTTATTTTTTTAGGGTTTAGGTTTTTTTTGGTGTTTAGGGTTTAGGGTTAGCATTTTGGTTTGTGTTTAGGTTTAAGGTTTGGGTTTAGGTTTTTTTAGTTTATGGTTTGGGATTTAGGTTTTAGGGTTTAGGGTTTTATTTTTAGGGTGGGTTTAGAGGATTTAGTACATTTTAGAGTTAAATATTATTTAAGTTTATTTATTTTATTTAATTTAGAGGTTTTAGGATATTTATTTAGGGGTTTAGGTGGTGGTTTTGGGGGCCTGAGGGTTAGAGTTTAAGTTTAGAGTTAGGCATAGGTTTAAAGGTTTTAGTAGTTTAGGGTTTAGTGGGTTAAGTTTAAGGTTTACTTTTAGGTTTAAGGTTTAAGTTTAGTGTTTAGTTGAATTTAGGGTTTAAGTTGAGGAGTTTAGGGAGTTTAGGAATTAGAGATTGAGGTTTATAGTTTAAGATTTATGGATTTAGAACTTAGGTTTTAGTTTAGGGATTTTGATTTAGGTTTAAGTTTTAAGTTTAGAAGTTTTAAGTTTAAGTGTGGGTTTTAAGTTTTGGTTATAAGTTTAGGGTTTAGGGTTTTTTTATGGGCTTAAGGTTTAAGGTTTAGGGTTTAGGGTTTAGGGTTTAGGTTTTAGGGTTTAAGGTTTAGGGTTTAAAGTTTTAGGGTTTATGGTTTAGGGTTTAGGGTTTTTACGGTTTAGTATTTAGGGCTTAGTGTTTAGGTTTTAGGTTTAAGGTTCATGTTTTAATTTAGGGTTTAGGGTTTTTAGTTTTTTTTAACAGAGAACAAATTTAGATTCAACATTTCTTATTTTCAATTTCATCAACCAAGTAACACACCAAGTTTTCTAAGACACATGTGATGACATAAATAAAAAAATGTGCATAGAAACAAATCAAAACCCATATATATTGAATAGCCTATCTGACAAGAACAGTTCCATAAGTAGTAGATCGGATTGTCCATTCTTCAGTTTCTCCAGTATCCATTAGAACCACCCCGGCCTCTCGTGTAGCGGGATCCACCATCATATACTCGATATCTCCCTTTGCCACCACGATTATAACCCCCATTGCTCCTCCTACCTCCATAACCACCACTTCTCTGACCCCCACCTCCATATCCACCAGCACCTCTAGATTCCTCACTACCACTACGATAACCACCACCTCTGCCTTTTCCTCCATCGACAGATCTTGACTGAGCCTGGTTGGCGGTGATGTTCCTATCGTCAAGGTTCTTCCCATTCTTAGGGCATAGGTTTTTGTTTAGATTTGCTAGGTTTTATGGTTTATGTTTATTTTTAATTTATTTAATTACTTTCAATTTATGTTTAGGGTTTGGAGTTTAGGGTTTAGATTTTAGGGTTTATGGTTTAGGGTTTAGGGTTTAGGGTTTAAGGTTTAATGTTTAGGGTTTTAGGGTTTATGGTTTAGGATTAGGGCTTAGGGTTAAGGGTTCAGGATTTTTTAGGGTTTAGGGTTTAAGGTTGTAGGTTTAGGGTTTAGGGTTTAGGGTTTAGGATTTAGGTTTTAGGATTTAGGGTTTGTTGGTTTTTTTAAAATTAAGTAAACCAGTATATTTAGATTATTTAGTTTATTTTTTATTTATTTTAGTTTATTTTATTTTTTTCATTTAGTTTAAGTTATTTATTTTAGGTTTATTTTTTTTAAGTTTAGGTATTTTATTTTAGTTTATTTTTTAGGTTTAGGTTTAGGTTAATTTTTTACTTGAGTTTTATCTTTATTTTATTTTGAGGTTTTGGTTTTATTTTTTACTTTTAGGTTTAAGTTTAGGTTTTTATTTATTTTTTAGTTTAATTTTTTATTTTATGTTTATTTTTAGGTTTTATTTGTTAGTTTATTTTAAGTTTATTTTTAGTTTATTTTATTTTATTTATTTTGGGTTTAGTTTTAGGTTTAAGTTTTATTCATTTTAATTTAGTTTATTTTAGTTTAGTTTTAGGTTTAGGTTTATTTTATTTTGTTTTTTTTTATTTTAGGTTTAGGATTTTTCTAATTTAGGGTTTAGGTTTTATTTTTTATATATTTTTAGGTTTATTTTTTAGGTTTAGGCTCTTATTTAGTTTTTATTTTATTTCATTTTAAGTTTACTTTAATTTTATTTTATGTTTAACGTTTATTTTGTTTAGATTTTTTATTCTTAGGTTTATTTCATTTTTTTTAGTTTAGTTTAGGTTTTTATTTATTTTATCTTGGTTTATTTTTATTATTTTATTTTATTTTATTTTTAGGTCTAGGTTTAGGTTTTAGTTTAAGTTTTTATTTTATTTTATTTTTTTATTTTATTTAGGTTTAGGTTTTTTTATATTTTGTATTTTTGGGTTTTATTTAGTTTAGGTTTAGGTTATTAGGTTTTTAGGGTTTAGGGTTTAGGGTTTAAGGTTTAGGGTTTAGAAATTTAGGGTTTAGGGTTAGCTTAGGGTTTAGGGTTTGTTTAGGTTTTAGGGTTTAAGGTTTTATGGTTTAGGCTTTAGGGTTTAGGGTTTTAGGGTTTAGGGTTTAAGATTTTAGTGGTTAGGGTTTAGGGTTAGGGTTAGGGTTTAGGGTTTAGGATCAATTTAGGGTTTAGTGTTTAGGGTTTTTTAGGGTTTAGGGTTTAAGGTTTTTGGGTTTAGGGTTATAAGTTTAGGGTTTAGGGTTTGTTTTAAGGTTTAAGGTTTAGGGTTCAAGTTTTGGTTTAAGGTTTTTGGTTTTTTTTTATTTTAATAGAGAATAAATTCATATTCAATATTTCTTCTTTTTGATTTCATTAACCAAGTATAACTCCAAGTTTTGTAAGATAGAAGAGATAACATAAAAAAATATGGATAAAAATGAGCACGCATAGAGCAAATCAAGAACCCTAGATAACTAGAATCGATCATTCTTGATTTCTCGATTCTGTCAACCACCTTGCCTCTCAGTAGTGAGATCGCCATCATATCCACGATCTCTCCCCACCACCACCATAGTTGTAACCTTCGTCACTCCTCCCACCTCCATATCCACCACTGCTCTGACCACCACCTCTTCAAATGCACCAACACCTCCAAATCCCCCACCACCATTATGATAATCGTCGCCTCTGACTTTGCCTCCACCATCAGATCTAGACAGAGCCTAGTTGATGGAGATGTTCCTGTCATCAAGGTTCTGCACATTCTTAGGGTTTTGGGTTCATTTAGGGTTTAGGGTTTAAGGTTAGTTTAAGGTTTTTGGGTTTAGGGTTAGTTTAGGGTTTTGGTTTTAGGGTTTAGGGTTTGGCTTTTAGGTTTAGGGTTGTTGGATTTAGAGTTTAGGGTTTAGGGTTTAGGGTTTAGGGTATAGGGTTTTAGGGTTTAGGGTTTAGGGTTTAGTGTTTAAGGTTTAGGGTTTAGGGTTTAGGGTGCAGGATTTTAGGGTTGTAAGTTTAGTGTTATAGGTTTAGGGTTTAGGGTTTAGAGTTAGTTTTAGGGTTTAGGGTTTAGGGTTTAGGATTTAGGATTTAGGTATTATGGTTTTTTATAAATTAAGTAAATCGGTAGGTCTAAGTTTATTTAGTTTATTTTTTATTTATTTGATTTTATTTTATTTTTTATTTTTATTTAGGTATATTGTTTATTTTTATTTAGTTTATTTATTTATTTTATATTAGGTTTGTTATTTTTTTATTTTTTAGGTTTAGGTTTATTTTTTTAGTTGAGTTTTATTTTTATTTTATTTTTCTAGTTTAGGTTTTATTTTTTATTTTTAGGTTTAGGTTTAGATATTTTTCCTTAGGATTATGTTTTAGGTTTCTATTTTAGCTTTTATTTTTTAGTTTAGGTTTAGGTTAATTTTTAGTTTATTTTTTATTTAGTTTAGGTTTATGTTTAGTTTATTTTAGGTTTAACTTTAGTTTTATTTATTTTAGTTTAGGTTTATGTTTATGTTTATTTTTATTTTAGGTTTAGGTTTATTTTTTAGTTTAGGGTTTAGGTTTTATTTGTAGGTTTATTGTTTAGGTTTAGGTTTTTATTTAGTTTTTTATTTTATAAATATTTAGGTTTATTTTATTTTTATTTTAGGTTCAGTTTTTATTTTATTTAAGTTTTTTTAGTATAGGTTTTTATTTATTTATTTTTAGTTTACATTTTATTTTTAATTTTTTTCTATTTTAGGTTTAGGTTTAGGCTTAGGTTTAGGATTTAGTTTATATTTTTATTTTATTTTATTTTATTTATTTTCTTTTTAGGTTTGATTTGGTTTAGGTTAAGTTTTTTAACTTTTTAGGGTGTAGGGTTTGTTTAGGATTTAGGATTTAAGGTTTGGGGTTTATGGTTTAGGTTTTAGGTTCAGGGTTTTAGTTTATGGTTTATGGTTTAAGGTTTTCTTTTTTTAATAGAGAATAAATTTAGATTAAACATTTCTTCTTTTCGATTTCATCATCCAAGTAGCACCCCATGTTTTCTAAGACATAAGCCACAACATAGATAAAAAATGAGCACCCACAGAGAAAATCAAAAAACCTAGATAAGTAGAACCGTCTCAACATAGAGACAGTTCCATCAGCTGCAGATCAGATTGACCGTTCTTTGGTTTCTCCTGTCCCCATCAGAACCACACTGACCTCTCGAGTAGCGGGATCCACCATCATATCCCCGGTCGCTCGATTAGTTTATGGTTTAGGGTTTAAGGTTTAGGGTTTAGGGTTTGGGGTTTAGGGTATAAGGTTGTAGATTTTATGGTTTAGGGTTTAGGATATTAGGGTTTAGGGTTTAGGGTTTTTGGGTTTATGATTTAAGGTTTAGGGTTTAGGATTTTGGGTTTTAGGGTTTAGGGTTTAGGGTTAGTTTTAAGACTTAGGGTTTAGGATATAGGATTTAGGGTTTAAGTTTTTTTTTTAATTAAGTAAACATGTAGGTTTAGGTTAATTTAGTTAATTTAGTTTATTTTTTATTTATTTGAGTTTATTTTATGTTTTATTTTTTTTAAGTTTATTTTTTATTTTTATTTAGTTTATTTTATTTATTTTAGGTTTATTTATTTTAGTTTAGGTTTTTCATTTTAGTTTATTTTTTTTACATTAAGTTTTACTTTTTCGTTGAGTTTTATTTTTATTTTATAGTTTAGGTTTAGGTTTTATTTTTTATTTTTAAGTTTAGGTTTAGGTTTTTATAATATTTTTTTAGGTTTAGGTTTATGGTTTTTATTTTAGGTTTATTTTTTAGGATTTATTTTTTTAGTTTAGGTTTAGGTTTATTTTGAGTTTATTTTCTTTTATTTAGTTTAGGTTTAGGCTATTTTTAGGCTTGGTTTTATTTTTTATTTATATGTTTAGGTTTTTTAATTTTTTTATAGTTAAGTTTGAGGGTTTTATTTTAGGTTTGTTTTTAAGATTTATTTTTTACTTTAGGTTTAGGTTTATTTTTAGCTTATTTTATTTTATTTGGTTTAGGATTTAGGTTTAGTTTTTTCAAGTTTTGGTTTAGGTTTTATTTATTTTCATTTAGTTTATTTTAGTTTAGGTTTAATTTACTTTACTTTGTTTATTTTAGGTTTAGGTTTTTTTTTAGTTTAGGGTTTAGGTTTTAATTTTTATTTATTTTTAGGTCTTTATTTTTAGGTTTATTTTCTTTGGTTTAGGTTTTTATTTAGTTTTCATTTTATTTTATTTTAGCTTTACTTTATTTTTATTTTACATTTAGTTTTTATTTTATTTAGGTTTTTTTTAATAGGTTTAGTTTTTATTTTATTTAAATTATTATAGTTTAATTTAGGTTTTTATATATTTCATTTTAGTTTACTTTTTTATTTTTTATTTTATTTTGTTTTTAGGTTTAGGTTTAGGTTTAGGTTTTAGTTTAGGTCTTTATTTTATTTTTGTTTAAGTTTTTTTATTTATTTTATTTTTTGGTTTTATTTAGTTTAGTTTTAGCTTTTTAGCTTTTTTGGGTTTAGGGTTAGTTGAGGGTTTAGGGTTTATGGTTTAGTGTTTGGGGTTTAGGGTTAGGGTTTAGGGTTTAGGGGGATTGTTTTTTATAGGTTTTTATTTTTTATTAGTTTATTATTATTATTAGTTTTTTATTAGTTATTATTACTTAGTATATTATTAGTTTTAGTTATTATTATTATTATTATTAATTTAGTTTATTATTTATTATTATTACTAGTTATTAGTGGATTATTATTTAGTTATTTAGTTTGTTTAGTGGGTTTAGTTTTAGTATTAGTTTATGATTAATTTTATTTAGTTTATTATTATTATTATTATTATTATTTAGTTAGTTATTTATTAGGTTTTTATTTAATAGTTTATTATTAGTTTGTTAGTTTATTAGTTTTTTAGTTATTAGTTTCAGTTAGTTCTTTATTTTATTATTAGTTTTTATTATAATTAGTTATTATTATTTATTAGTTTTTATTATTTTTTTAGTTTTTTATTAGTTATTATTAGTTATTATTTATTAGTTTTTATTTAGTTATTAGTTTGGGTTTTATTTAGTTTAGTTTTTTATTTAGGGTTTAGGTTTTTTTAGTTTGTTTTAGTTTATTATTAGTACTTTAGTTAGTTTAGTTTTTAGTTTATTAATTTATTAGTTTTTATTATTTATTTATTATTTTATAAGTTTTTAGTTAGTTTTATTTAGTTAGTTATTAGGTTTAGTTTAGCTTAGTTATTGTTAGGTTTTAGTATTTAGGTTTAGTTTATTATTTTAGTTTTATTTAGTTATTATTTATTTTTAGTTTTTTTAGTTTTTATTATTAGTTTTTAATAATTTTAGTTTTATTAATAGTAGGTTTTTAGTTATTATTAGTTTGGATTTAGGTTTAGTTAGTTAGTTATTAAGGTTTAGGTTTATTATTTATTTATGGTTTATTTAGTTTATTAGTTTATTTTGTTTTAGTTATTATTATTTGTTAGTTTTATTTATTATTATTATTAGTTTAGTTTATTATTAGTTATTAGTTCATAATTAGTTTTATTTTATTATTATTAGTTTGTTACTATTATTTAGTTTATTATTAGTTTTTATTATTATTAGGGTTTAAGTTTATTAGTTATTAGTTTAGTAGTTTATTATTATTATTATTATTATTAGTTTAGTTTTAGTTATTATTAGTTTTTAGTCAGTTTATTAGTTATTATTATTTTGTTTTCTTATTATTATTATTAGTTTAGTTATTACTATTTATTATTATTATTTATTATTATTATTTATAATGTTTATTATTATTTAGTTTTTATTATTAGTTTATTTTATTAGTTAGTTATTTATGTTTAGTTATTATTAGTTTTTTTTAGTTTATTAGTTATTATTAGTTATTATTATTATTATTATTATTATTATTGATTATTACTTTTTATTATTAGTTAGGTTTTTTAGTTTATTTATTATTAATTAATTTTTTTTAGTTTATTAGTTTATTATTTGTTTTATTTATTAGTTATTATTTGTTATTAGTTTTATTAGTTTAGTTATTAGTTTGAGTTTATTATTATTAGTATTTTAGTTAGTTTTATTATTAGTTATTATTAGTTTTAGTTTTATTATAATTAGTTTATTAGTTTTAGTTATTAGTTTATTAATTTATTATTAGTTATTTGTTCAATTTTATTAGTTTATTAGGTTTAGTTAATTATTATTATTATTTATTAGTTTAGTCAGTTTTATTAATTATTAGTTTATTATTCTTATTAAGTTTATTTTTTTTTATTAGTTTATTAGTTAGTTGTTGTTGTTATTATTATTTTTATTATTATCATTTTATTAGTTATTAATTTAGTTATTAATTTTGATTAGTTAATTAGTTAGTTAGTTTAGTTTTAGTTTATTATTTAATTTAATTATTATTATTAGTTTATTATTTAGGTTTTAGTTTATTATTAGTTTATTATTATTAGTTTTAGTTCTTTAGTTTTAGTTATTTAGTTATTAGTTTAATAGTTTATTTTAGTTATTATTAGTTTAGTTTATTATTATTATTATTATTATTATTATTATTATTATTATTATTAGTTTTAGGTATATTATTTTATTAATTAGTTATAATAGTTTATTATTAGTTTTATTTATTTGTTTTATTTATTAGGTTTAGGTTTTTTTTATTAGTTTATTAGTTTAATTAGATAGTTTATTATTATTATTATTTTAGGTTTAGGGTTTTAGGTTATTAGTTATTAGGTTTTTTATTGGTTATTAGTTATTATTATTAGTAGTTTTAGTTATTATTTGTTTGGGTTTATTATAGGGTTTAGATTTTATTTAGTTTAATTATTATTAGTTAGTTATTAGTTTATTATTTATTAGTTTAGTTAGGTTTAGGTTTATTAGTTATGATTTAGTTTTATTAGTTTATTAGTTTAGTTATTTAGTTTTTAGTTATTATTAGTTGTTTATTAGGTTTTAGTTTATTTTTTTACTAGTTTAGGTTTTTATTAGTTATTAGGGTTTAGGTTTCTAGTTTAGTTTATTATTTTATGGGTTTAGGTTTTATTAGTTTAGTTTATTAGTTTAGTTTTAGTTTAGTTTTTAGTTTATTTTTATTATTATTAGTAATTAGGTTTTGTTAGTTATTAGTTTATTTTATTAGTTTTAGTTAAATAATTAGTTTAGTTTTATTATTTATGGTATTTTTTGTTTTATTTATTAGTTTATTATTTGGCTTTATTATTATTATTAGTTTTTATTAGTTTTTTAGTTATTATTATTAGTTTAGTTTATAAGTTTTATTAGTTTTAGGTTTAGTTTTAGTTTAGTTTTAGTTAGTTTTAGTTTATTATTATGAGTTTATTAGTTTTTTTAGTTAGTTTTATTATTTTTTATTAGTTTAGTCATTAGGTTTAGTTTATTATTAGTTTAGTTTATTATTTAGATTTTATTAGTTATTATTATTATCATTATTATTATTATTATTATTATTAGATTAGTTATTAGTTTATTAGTTTATTATTAGTTTTATTAATTTGGGTTTAGGTTTTATTATTAGTTTTTTATATTTATCTATTATTATTATTATTATTAGTTTAATTAATGGGGGTTTAGGTTTTTTAGTTAGTATAGGGGCTTAGGTTTTATTAGGATTTATTAGTTTAGGTTTATTTCAGTTAGTTTATTATTGGTTATTAGGTTTATTATTATTATTATTAGTTAGTTTTAGTTTTTGGTTTATTATTATTATTATTATTATTATTATTATTAGTTTAGTTTATTATTATTAGTTAGTTAGTTAGTTTTATTATTATTATTTGTTATTATTATTATTATTATTATTATTATTATTATTGTTATTAGTTTATTTATTATTATTATTTTTTGTTATTGTTTTTATTAGTTTAGGTTTAGTTTAGTTTATTAGGTTATTTTATTAGTTAGTTTGGTTTATTATTTTTTATTTATTATTATTATTTAGTTTAGTTTATTATTATTATTTATTATTAGTTTATTATTTGTTTAGTTAGTTTAGATTTTTTTAGTTATTATTAGTTTTTTAATTAGTGGGTTTAGTTTATTAGTTTATTAATTTATTAGTTTTATTAGTTTAGGTTTTAGTTATTATTAGTTATTAGTTATGTGTTTAGTTACTAGGTTTAGTTTGATTCTTAGGTTTAGTTTATTAGTTTAGTTTATGTTTTAATTTAGTTTAGTTTATTATTAGGTTTTAGGTTTAGTTTATTTGTGGTTTATTTTTTATTATTTCTTAGTTTATTATTTTTTACTTTTACTATTATTAGTTTATTAGCTTGTCAGGGTTTAGTTTTTAGTTAGTTTATTAGTTTGTCTAGTTATTATTATCATTATTATTATTAGTTTTATGGGTTTAGTTAATAGTTTAGTTTTAGCTTTAATATTATTATTATTATTATTATTATTATTATTATTATTATTATTATTATTATTATTATCTATTATTATTAGTTTATTAGTTTTATTAGTTTTTAGTTAAGGTTTAACTTAGTTTTATTAGTTTAGTTTATTATTAGTTATATTTTATTATTAGTTTTAGTTTTATTAGTTATTTATTAGTTAGTTTATTTAGTTTATTATTAGTTTAGGTTAGGTTTTATTAGTTTATTATTATTATTATTATTATTTATTAATTAGATTTTCTTATTATTATTATTAGTTTATGAGGGTTTTATTAGTTTATTATATTATTTAGGGTTTAGTTAATTATTATTATTAATTTTAGTTATTAGTTTTTTTGTTAGTTTTATTAGTTGGTTTGTTATTATTAGTTTTTTATAATTAGTTTTTTTAGTTATTGTTATTTAGTTATTAGTTCGTGGTTTAGTTATTAGTTTCCTAGCTTATTAGTTTTAGTTATTAGGTTTATTATTACTATTAGTTTTTAGTTTTGTTTGTTTATAGTTTAGTTATTATTAATTTTATTAGGTTATTATTAGTTATTAGTTTAGTTTGTTTATTATTATTATTATTATTATTATTATTATTGTTGTTGTTGTTGTTGTTATTAATTATTATTAGTTTTATTAGTTTATTATTAGTTATTAGTTTTATTATAAGTCTATTATTAAGTTATTATTAGTTTATTATTTTATTATTTTATTATTATCTTTATTAGTTTTAGTTTCATTATTAGTTTTTAGTTTATTAGTTTTATTAGTTTCAGGTTTATTATTATTATTAGTTTATTATTATGTTTAGTTAGTTTAGTTTTATTATTAATTTTAGGTTATTATTAGGTTTAGTTTTATTTAGGTTTTGTTATTATTAGTTTATTATTAGTTAATTTATTATTTATTTATTAGTTTTAGTTTTAGTAATTAGCTTAGTTTATTAGTTAGTTAGTTTTATTAATTTTATTAGTTTTTATTTAGTTTAGGGGTTTAGTGGTTTATTAGTTTAGTTTTTAGTTTTTAATTTCAGTTTAGTTTATTATTATTAGTTATTAGTTAGTTATTTATTTATTTAGTTATTAGTTTATTATTATTAGTTGGGGTTTTTAATTAGTTTTATTTGTTTATAATTATTATTAGTTAGTTTATTAGTGTTTTCTTAGTTATTAGTTTAGTTAGTTTTAGTTAGTTATTAGGTTTTAGTTTTTTAGTTTATTATTTAGTTATTATTAGTTTGTTAGTTTAGTTTTCATTATTTAGTTATTATTATTATTAGTTATTATTAGTTTTTATTAGTTTAGTTTAGTTTAGTTTAGTTTAGGGTTTAGGTTTAATTACTAGTTATTTATTTAGTTAGTTATTTATTAGTTTTAGTTTATTTTAATTTAGTTTATTGTTTAGGTTTAGTTAGTTTTATTAGTTATTAGTTTTATTTAGGGTTTAGGTTTTATTTAGTTAGGTTTAGTTATTAGTTTTATTAGTTTAGGTTTGAGGGTTTTATTATTTTAGTTATTATTAAGTTTAGTTTAGTTATTAGTTTTATTTTATTATTAGTTAGTTTATTTTGTTTTAGTTATTATGTTTAGTTTATTAGTTAGTTTAGTTATTAGTTTAATTAGTTTTTATTTAGGGTTTAGGTTTATTAGTTATTATTAGTTAGTTTTATTAGTTTTTATTAGTCTATTAGTTATTAGTTTATTATTATTATTATTATTAGTTATTTAGTTTAGTTTAGTTCTTAGTTTTAGTTTTTATTATTATTATTATTATTATTATTATTATTATTATTATTATTATTATTATTATTATTATTATTATTATGTTATTAGTTATTATTAGTTTACTAGTTTAGTTATTAGGTTTTAGTTTATTATTATTTAGTTAGTTAAATTAGTTATTTATTATTAGTTTATTAGGTTTTTAATTTTATTTAATTATTATTAGTTTTAGTTTAGTTTATGGATTTAGTTAATTAGTTTTAATTATTAAGTTTATTATTAGTTTTATTATTAGGGTTTAGGTTTATTAGTTCTTAGGTTTAGTTAGTAATTAGTTTTTAGTTTATGATTTAGTTATTAGTTTAGTTTATGGGTTTAGTTTTATTATTAGTTTAGTTTATTATAATTATTATTATTATTATTATGAGTTAGTTATTTAGTTTATTTTGTTAATAGTTTATGTTTAGTTTTAGTTTTAGTTTATTATTTTATTTTATTATTATTTTAGTTATTTGTTTATTATTATATTTTTAGTTAGTATTATTATTATTAATTTTATTAGTTATTAGTTTATTATTAGTTTTATTAGTTTAGTTTTTAAGTTTATTTAGGTTTTTATATTATTAGGTTTACTATTATTAGGTTTTATTAGTTAGTAGTTTATTAGTTATTATTTTTTTATTCATTATTTTAGTTATTATTATTATGTTATTAGTTTATTAGTTTATTAGTTTTTATTAGTTTATTAGCTATTATTATTATTTTTATAAGTTTTAGTTTTATTATGGGTTTAGTTTTAGTTTTTAATAGTTATTATTATTAGTTTTATTTAGTTTATTAGTTTTAATTTAGTTAGTTATTTATTAGTTTAGTTAGTTAGTTTATTATTTAGGTTTTATTAGGTTTTTATTATAATTAGTTACTTAATTTTATTTAGTTTTATTAGTTTATTTAATTATTGTTCATTTTATTTAGGTTTTATTATTTTATTAGTTGGTTTATTAGGTTTTAGTTTTATTATTAGGTTTATTATTATTATTATTATATTAGTCATTATTTAGTTAGTATTAGTTTATTTATTTTATTATTTATTTATTAGTTTATTAATTAGTTTTGTTTTAAGTTTATTATTATTAGTTTATTATTATTAGTTATTAGTTTATATTATTAGTTATTATTTAGTTATTTAATTTTATTATTATTGGTTATTAGTTTATTTGGTTTATTATAATTGGGTTTAGTTTAGTTGATTTAGTTTATGGGTTTATTAGTTATTATTATTGTTAGTTATTAGTAATTTTAGTTAGATTATATTAGGGTTTAGGATTTAAGTTTTAGGTTTTAGGTTTTAGGGTTTTAGGATTTAGGGTTTAGGGTTTAGAGTTTAGTGTTTAGGGTTTTAGGGTTTAGGGTTTAGTGTTTAGGGTTTATGGTTTTAAGCATTTAAGGTTTAGGGTTTAGGTGGGCTAGCGTTCAAGTTTTAGTTTAGGGTTTAGGGTTTTTTGTTTTTTTAATAGAGAATAAATTCATATTCAACAATACTTCTTTTTGATTTCATCAACCAAGTAACACACCAAGTTTTCTAAGACACATACGATGACATAGATAAAAAAGGAGCACTCATAGAGCAAATCAAAAATCTTAGATAACTAAAGCTGTCTCTACTATAAAGACACAATTCAGCAAAGAAATGGATCGATAGTTCTTCGCCCAATTCCCAGAACCACCCACCTCTCGTGCAGATCCACTATCATATCCCCAATCTATCCCTCTGCCACCACCATGGCTGTAACCTCTGTCGATCCTCCCTCCTCCACAATGACCATTGCTCCGACCACCACCTCCATATCCACCAACACCTCTAGATCTCCCACCACCTGTGATAATCACCGCACCTTCACACCTGATCTAGCAGGTCATTGATGGTGAGGTTCCCACCAAGGTTCACCCATTTTAGGTTAGGTTTATTAGGTTTTAGGGTTTAGTTTTTTTTTTAATTCATTTAGTACTTTAGTTTAGGTTTAGGTTTGGGGTTAGGGTGGGGTTAGTTTAGGTTTAGGGTTTAGTGGTTTAGGTTGTGGAGTGGTTTATGTTTAGTTTAGAAGTTAGGGTAGTTTAGGCAGTGGTTTTAGGTGGTTAGAGTGGGGTTTAGGTTAGGGTGAGAGGATTTTAAACATTTATGCTTTGGTTAGCTCATGGCTCAGTTAAGTTAGTGGTTACAGGTTTAAGATTTTAGGTTTAGTTTAGGGTTTGGGGTGGGTCTAGGTTTAGGTTTAGGGTTAGGGCTCAGGATTGGGTAGGGTTTAGTGCCTGGTAAGGTCAGGATTTAGATTTAGGGTGTTTAGGATTTTGTGGTTTTAGGGTCTTGAATTTGGCTCACATTTGTAAGCTTTAGGTTATAAGTTTAGTAGTAGTGTTAGAGGGTTTATTTTTTTAAAAAAATAAACCAGCAGTGAGTTATTATTTATTTAATTTTATATTTATTTTAGTATTTATTTTAATTTTATTTTATTTTACTCAGGTCAGTTTAGGTTTTGGTTTTTTAATTCAAGTTTTATTTTATTTTATTTTTTATTTTATTTTATCTCTTTATTTATCTTATTTTAGTTAGGTTTTAGTGTGGCTAGTAGGTTTAGGGTTTGGGGAGGGTCAGTTTAGGGTTTGGGGTAGGGTGTGTCAGGGTCAGGTGAGTTTAGGGTCAGGATAGGGTTTAGGAGGGTAGGGTTTGGGAAAGTTTTTTTTAGGTTTAGGGAATGGGGTCCGTGGTTAGTAAGGTTTTAGTGGTTTTAGGGTTAAGTTTTCTTTCTTTTAGTTTTATTTTTTTTAAATAAGAGAAATTGGTAGGTTTAGGTTTATTTAATTTATTTAGTTTATTTTTTATTTATTTTGGTTTATTTTATTTATTTTTATTTTTATTTAGGTTTACTTTTTATTTTTATTTAGTTTAGTTTATTTATTTTAGGTTTATTTCTTTTAGTTTAGGTTTTTTATTATAGTTATTTTTTTAGATTTAGGTTTATTTTTAGTTTAGTTTTATTTTTTATTTTATTTAGGTTTTATTTTTTATTTTCTGGTTTAGGTTTAGGTTTTTATTTTATTTTTTTAGGTTTAGGTTTTAGGTTTATATTTTTAGGATTATTTTTAGGTTTTATTATATTAGTTTAGGTTTAGGCTTATTTTAAATTTATTTTATTTTATTTAGGGTTTTGGTTTAAGTTAGGTTTCATTTATTTTAGGATTAGGTTTAGGTTTTATCTATTTTAGTTTAGGTTTAGGTTTATTTTATTTTTATTTTTGGTTTAGGTTTCTTTTAGTTTAGGGTTTAGGTTTTATTTTTAGGTTTATTTTTTAAGGTTTAGGTTTTTATTTAGTTTTTATTTTAATTTATTTTAGGTTTATTTTATTTTTATTTTAGGTTTATTGTTTTTTTAGTTTAGTTTAGGTTTTTATTTATTTTATTTTAATTTAGTTTTAATTTTTTATTTTATTTTATTTTTTTATTTTTTATTTTTTTTGTTTAGGTTTTTTTATTTATTTTATTTTTAGGTTTTATTTTATTTAGGTTTATGTTTTTGGATTTTTTGGGTTTAAGGTTTAGAGTTTGTTGAGGGTTTAGGGTTTGGGGTTTAAGATTTAGGGTTTAGGGTTTTGGGTTTAGGGTTTAAGGTTTACAGTTTGGGGTTTAGGTTTTTGGGTTTAGGGATTAGGATTTAGAGATTTAGGGTTTAGACTTTAGGGTTTGTGATTTTAGTTTTAGGTTTAGGGTTTAGGTTTTGATTTAGGGTATTTGGTTTTTTTTAATAAAGAACAAATTCAAATTCAACATTTCATCTTTTTTATTTCATCAGCCAAGTAACACACCAAGTTTTCTAAGACACAAGGGATGACATAGATAAAAAATTAGCACGCATAGAGAAAATTAAAAACCTTAGATAATTAAAATCGTCTCTACTGTAAATACACTATTCTATAAGCAGTAGATCGGATCGGTTGTTCTTTAGTTTCTCCAGTTCCCACCAGAACCACCCCAACCTCTCGAGTAGTAGGATCCACCATCATATCCCTGATTTATCCCCCCGCCACCACCACGACTGTAACCTCAGTCGCTCCTCTTGCCTCCATAACCACCACTGCTCCGACCACCACCTCCATATGCACCAGCACCTCTAGATCCCCCACCACCCCTGCAATAACCACTGCCTCTGCCTTCGCCTCCACTGCCAGAGCTGCACTTTTCCTAGTAGGCAGTGATGTTCGTGCCTTCAAGGTTATGCCAATTTTGAGGTTTTAAGTTTATTAGTTTTAGGGCTTAGGTAAATTTTTGTTAATTTATTTAGTTACTTAAGCTTTAGGTTTAGGGTTTGGGGTTTATGGTTTAGGGTTTAGGGTTTAGGGAGGTTTAGGGAGTGGAGGTGGAGGGGTTTGTGGTTTATGTAGGTGGCCCAGGATTTAGGATTAGGTTTAGAATTTAGGGTCAGTGGCTAGGGTTTAGGGTTTAAAGTTTATGGTTTAAGTTTGGAGGTTTAGTATAGTCCAGTGGCTCAGGGTTTAGGCTCAGGGTGTGGTCAGTTTGTGGAGGTCAGGGTCAGGGTTTAGGTTAATCAGGGTGGAAGGGCTCAGATTTAGGGTTTAGAATTATGGTAGGTTTATAGTAGGTAACTGGGATCCAAAGTGTTTGAGAGTCTTAGGGCCTAGGATTTAGGGTTTATTTAGTTTAGTTTAGGGTTTAGGGTTTTAAATATTCAAATATAAGTTTTGGTTTATTTAGTTTTTATTTATTTTAATTAATTTTATAATTTATTTTCTTTAAGTTTATTTTTAATTTTATTTATTTATTTAGGTTTATTGATTTTAGTTTAGGTTTTATTTTAGTTTATTTTAGGTTTCATTTATTTTTAAATTTAGTTTTATTTTATTTTTTATTTTTTTTAGGTTTAGTTTTATTTTTATTTTATTTCCACGTTTAGTTTTAGGTTCTTATTTTATATTTTTAGGTTTAGGTTTTAGGTTTTTATTTTTGGTTAATTTTTAGATTTTATTTTATTTTTTGAGGTTCATGTTTAGGTTTATTTTTAGTTTATTTTATTTTATTTAGTTTATAGTTTAGGTTTAGGTATAGGTTTTATTTATTTTAGTTTAGTTTATTTTAGTTAAGGTTTAAGTTTATTATATTTGTTTATTTTAGGTTTAGTTTTATTTAGTTTAGTGTTTAGGTTTTCTCTATGTTTTTTTTATATTTATGTTTTTATTTTATTTTATTATAGGTTTATTCTATTTTTATTTTACATTTGAGTTTTATTTTATTTAGATTTTTTTAGGTTTATTTAATTTTGTAGTCTAGTTTAGGTTTTTATTTATTTTAGTTTAGTTTAGTTTTTATTTTTTTATTTTATTTTATTTGTAGTTTAGGTTTAGTTTGGGTTTTATTTTATTTTATTATTTTATTTTATTTAGGATTAGGTTAATTTATTTATTTTATTTTTAGGTATTATTTAGTTTAGGTTTAGATTTTTATGTTTTTAGGGTTTAGGGTTTAGGGTTATAGGTTTTTAATGTTTAGGGTTTAGGCTTTAGGGTTAGGTTTGGGGTTTAGGGTCTAGTAAGTTTAGGTTTATTTAGTTTACTTAGTTTATTTTATTATTTATATTTTATATTTTATTTTTGTTTAGGATTATTTTATTTTTATTTAGTTTAAATTTTTTTTATGTTTATTTATTTGAGTTTAGGTTTTTTATTTTAGTTTATTTTTTTAGTTTAGGTTTAGATTTAGGTTTATTTTTATTTTATTTTTTAGGTTTAGATTTTATTTTATTTTAGGTTTAGCTAGTTTAGGTTTTATTTTATTTTTGTTTAGATCTTAGGTTTTATTTTTTTATTTTGGGTTTTATTTTTAGTTTAGATTTAGGTTTATTTTTAATTTATTTAGTTTAGTTAGGCTTAGTTAGTTTAGGTTTAGGTTTAGGTTTTATTTATTTTAGTTTAGTTTATTTAGTTTAGGTTTAGGTTTCATTTTAGTTTAGTGTTTATGTTTTTAGTTTAGCATTTAAGTTTTTGTTTAATTTTTATTTTATTTTATATTTATTTTAGGTTTAGTTTTTATTTTATTTAGTTTATTTTATTTTTTTAGTTTAGTTTAGGTTTTTGTTTATTTTATTCTAGTTTAGTTTTTATTTCTATTTTTTATTTTTTTAAGTTTAGGTTTTAGTTTACGTTTTGATTTTATTTTATTTTGGTTTAGGTTTGTTTATTTATTTTATTTTATTTTAGGTTTAGTATATAAGTTTTAGCTTTTAGGCAGGGTTTGGGTGGTGTGGTTTAGGGTTTTGAGGTTAAGGTTTAGGGTTTAGGGGAGAGTTTAGTTTAGAGGGTCTGCTTTAGGGTTTTAGGGTTTAGGGTTTAGGGTTTAAGGTTTAGGTTTTTTAGGGTTTAGGGTTTAAGGTTTAGGTTTTAGGTTTTGGGTTCAGGTTTTAATTTAGGTTTAGTTTTTTTGGTTTTTTTAATAAAGAACAAATTAAAATTCAACATTTCTTCTTTCCGATTTCATAAACCAAGTAACACACCAAGTTTTCTAAGACACATGTGGTGACATAGATCAAAAATGAGAACACAGAGCAAATCAAAAATCCTAGATAATTAGAACCATCTCTACTATAAAGACATAGTTCCATAAGCACCAGATCGGATAAACCGTTCTTCGATTTCTTCGGTTCTCATCATAACCACCATGACCTCTCGAGTAGCGGAATCCACCATCATATCCCTGATCTCTCCCTCCGCCACCACCACGGTTGTAACCTCTGTCACTTCTCCCGCCTCCATAACCACCACTGCTTCAACCACCACCTCCATATCCACCAGCCAGATCTAGACATAGCCTAGTTAACGTCGATGTTCCTGTCATCAAGGTTCTGCCCATTCTTAGAGTTTATGTTTAGGTTTAGGTTTAATAGGTTTTAGGGTTTAGGTTTATTTTTAAATTTATTTAGTTTATTTAGGTTTAGGTTTAGGGTTTGGGGTTTAAGGTTTAGGGTTTAGGGTTAGGGTTTAAGGTTTATGGTTTAGAGTTTAGGGTTTAGGGTTTGAATGATTATGCTTTTATGGTTTAGGGTTTCTAGTTTAGGGATTAAGGTTTTGGGTTTAGGGTTGTTGGTTTAGGATTTAGGGTTTAGGGTTTAGGGTTTGGGATTTAGGGTTTAATGTCATTTTTTAAAATTAAGAAAACCTATAGGTTTAGGTTTATTTAGTAAATTAAGTTCATTTTTTATTTTTATTTAGGTTTATTTCTTATATTTATTTAGTTTAATTTATTTATTTTAGGTTTATATATTTTAGTTTAGATTTTTTATTTTAGTTTATTTTATAGGTTTTATATCTTTAGTTGTTTTATTTTATTTTTTTTAGGTTTTTTTTATTTCTATTTTCAAAATTAGTTTAGGTTTTGATCTTTTAGGTTTAGGTTTTAGGTTTTTTTTAGGTTTCTTTTAGGTTTTAGTTTTAGGTTTAGGTTTATTTTAGTTATATTATTTTATTTAGTTTAGGTTTAGTTTTAGGTTTAGTTTATTTAAGGTTTAGGTTTAGGTTTTATTATTTTAGTATAGTTTTTTTTTTGTTTAGGTTTAGGTTTATTTTATTTTTAGTTTAGATTTAGGTTTTTCTTTGGTTTGGGTTTTAGGTTTATTTTATTTTATTTTTTTATATTTAGGTTTAGGTTTTACTTATTTTTATTTTATTTTATTTTAGGTATTTTATTTTATTTTACGCTTAATTTTTATTTTATTTAGGTTTTTTATTCTTAGATTTATTTTATTTTTTAGCCTAGTTTATATTTTTATCTATTTTTTTATTTTATTTGATTTTTAGGCTTTGGTTTAGATTTAAGTTTAAGGTTTTATTTATTTTATTCTTTATTTTGTATAGGTTTATGTTATTTTATTTATTTTATGTTTAGGTTTTATTCAGTTTAGGTTTAGGTTTTTAAGTTTTTAGGCTTTTATGATTTAGGGTTTAGGGTTTAGGGTTTAGGGTTTACGGTTTATGATTTAGGGTTTAAGGGTTTAGGGTTTAGGGTAAGTTTTAGGGTTTAGGGTTAGGGTTTTTAATTTATTTTATTTATTTTTTATTTTTTAAAAAATTAAGTAAACTGGTAGGTTTAGGTTTATTTAGTTTATTTTTTATTTTAGTTTATTTTATTATTTTTATATTTAGGTTTATTTTTATTTCTATTTAGTTTAGTTTATTTATTTTAATTTAGGTTTTTATTTTAATTTATTTTTTAGGTATAGGTTTAGGTTTAAGTTTATTATTTAGTTTAGTTTTATTTTTATTTTATTTTTTAGATTTAGTTATATTTTTTATTTTTAGATTTAGGTATGGGTTTTTATTTTATTTTTTTAAGCTTAGGTTTTAGGTTTTTATTTTAATTTTATTTCGTGTTTTAGTTTTTTTTTTTGGTTTTGTCCAGTTTTATTTTAGTTTATTTTATTTTGGTCTATTTAATTTATTTTAGGTTTAGGTTTAGGTTTTATTTATTTTAGTTTTAGTTTATTTTAGTTTAGGTTTAGGTTTTTTTTGTTTAGGGTTTAGGTTCTTTTACTTTTAGCCCAAGGGGTGATGTCCCGCCATCAAGGTTCTGCCCATTCTTAGGGTTTAGGTTTAGGTTTAGGTTTATTATATTTTAGGGTTTAGGTTTATTTTTAAATTTATTTAGTTACTTTAGGTTTAAGTTTAGGGCTTGGTATTTATGGTTTAGGGTTTAAAGTTTTAGGGTTTCAGCTTTTAGGGTTTAGTGTTTAAGGTTAGGGTATAGGATTTAGGGTTTAGGGTTTTTAAATAAGCAACCCATGTGTTTATTTAGTTTATTTAGTCCATTTTTTAGTTTAGTTATTTATTTTATTTTTATTTATTTATTTTATTTATTTATTTTAGGTTTATTTATTTTAGTTTAGGTTTCTTACTTTAGTTTATTTTTTATGTTTAGGTTTATTTTATAGTTAAGTTTTATTTTTATTTTCATTTTTAGGTTTAGGTTTTATTTTTTATTTTTAAGTTTAGGTTTAGGTTACTTTTTTATTTTTTTGGTTTAGATTTAGGTTTTTATTTTAGGTTTTTTTAGGTTTTTTTTAGTTTAGGTTTAGGTTTATTTTTAGTTTATTTTATTTTATTTAGTTTGGGGTTTAGGTTTAATTTATTTTAGGTTTAGGTTTAGGTCTAGTTTATTTTGGTTTAGGTTTATGTTTATTTTATTTGGTTTATTTTAGCTTTTGGTTTTTTTTTAGTTTCGGGTTTAGGTTTTATTTTTTATTTATTTTTAGGTTTATTTTATAGGTTTAAGTTTTTATTTAGTTTTTATTTTATTTTATTTTAAGTTTATTTTATTTTTATTTTACCTTTAGTTTTTATTTTATTTTGATTTTTTATTTTTAGATTTTTTTATTTTTTAGTTTAGTTTAGGTTTTTATTTATTTTATTTTTATTTAATTTTTATTTTTTATATTATTTTAAGTTTTTTATTTTATTTTATTTATTTATTTTATTTAGGTTTACGTATTTTTTATATGTTTTATTTTTAGGTTTCATTTAGTTTAGGTTTTGATTTTTAGGGTTTTAGGGTTTAGGGTTTAAAATTTAGGATTTGGGGTTTAGGGTTTAGGGTTTTTGGTTTTTTTTTAAACAAAGAACAAATTCATATTCAACATTTCTTCTTTTCGATTTAATAAACCAAGCAACAAACCAGGGAAGTGAGGTAATCAAATGGCCTCCTTGTGGCTATCTAAAGCCTTGTGTTCCAGGGATGTCCAAGCTATATACCCTTTACCATTCAATCTTATATAAATCAACACATGAATAGAGGAAAGATAACTCAGCATTCATACACTTACACTATAAGAACATGCATTTATTATTTATTGATAACTAGCATCATAGCACATATTATTATTCATTTATAAGCTTTTGAAAAATATAATTGGATTTAATAGTGATAATAGTCATGCATATACTAAATTAAATCAATACATGCAAGCTTACATAAAGGAGATCAATTTTATTTTACTTGATTTTGAAAGATGGATGCATGAATTCAAATGACATACCAAATTTAACATGATTGGAAAGAGGACAATCAAATATAAGCCTGTGATTCATTCAACCAAACTAATTCTTAAGGATAATCAAATCAAATAAGATTATTTAAAGCAAACCAAAGCTTCTTTTTTAATTAAGTTTTGGGTTTGATTTGATCTAAAGAGGAGAAGAGAAATCATCACCTGTTGTTTTAAACTGATTCACACATTAGTGATTTGATTAAATTTAAGGAAATATAATTAAGTCAATTTTATGGGCTAATTATGTTAAACCCTTGATTAGATGAATTAATTACCCTTATCTGTCACATTAAAGTAATTAACAAAATAATTATGAGCCAACATGATATGCATGGAAAATAAACTTGCAATGATCCTAAGAAATAAACGGGGCTTAATGCAATTGGTTCATGATTAATAGTTAATTAGATTAATAGACTTAATTAATTACACTTATGGTTTTCCCACCCATGTGTACTAACCATAATTTCATTAAACTCTTTTCAGTTATTAAACACCTAAAGATCTACCCCATGATTTAGTTAATTAAGGTATGGTGTGATTATGATTTCAATTTGATTAAGTGATTTAATTAATTAGTTAAATCTTAATTAATTTCATTTTAAAAAAGGGTGAAATGAACTTAGGGAAAGGGGTCCCACCACTATTCCTTAGTTCACTTTGTGTTGAACAATGATTAATAAACTTAATTAGCCAATTTGTTATTATTCATGGGATTAATTAATCATTAATTAACTTAAAAGAGTAGTTAAGATTTAATTAGTCAATTTTCTTATTTAAGTGAGCAATAAATCCCAAGAAAATCATGGCAGGCAGAGGTCATCCCATTAAATTAACCCACAAACTTTAGAATTAATTGCTCAAGTAATTAAAAAGTAATTAAGCTAATTAATTTTTTAATTAAACCTTAATTACTATTCAAAATTAGTTAAGATCATTTTTAATTAATTTTCCTCTGGAATACCTTTAAAATGAGTATTTATTTGCAATTTTTATTTCTCTATGATGTTTTATGATTTTTAGAACTTTTGTCTATTAAAAATGATTAATTAAGCCTAATTAAAGCTTAATCCTTTTGGCTCCATGAGGCGCACTAATGCGGCATGCTTTCCACGCGGTGCCACAAGATTGGCTACTTAAAACTTATCCAACTTAGCTCCTATGTGGTGGTGGCAGACGTGCATTCTTGTCCGCCATCCGATCTAAGATCAGACGATTATGATTAATCCCATAACTAAATAGGATTAAATTAGATCGATCTAGCGAATCTAATCACGACTGTCTGTTCTGATCATGTGGAACGAACGATGCTTGATCTAACATCACATGAGTAAGGGAGAATGGAGTCTATCTACCACTGCTCACTTGATCCAAGCTTACTCGAGCTCAGATCAACTCCAAAAGGAACCCACACCTTCACGACATTGATCAGAGGGGATCCAACAATCAAGATCACACGAGATGCAAGTTTTCTTGAAAAATCTCCAACCCATTTTTGGCTAAGGATTGGTTTTGAAAGCATACCTCACCGGAGCTCAAGACCAGCTGGTTGAACAGTTGAGGAAGCTTCATCTAGTGGAAAAAAAAGCCTTGTTGAGCAGCAATTGGATCAATTCCTTGATGTTCGCTCATAAGGCCACAAACTGACAATTTGGAGCTCAGTTTTGATCAAAGTCCCACCTCTGATGCTCAAAAATTTTGGGAGATAATTTATTCTTGCTCGATGAGGCCTAGGGAAGGTGCGTTCAAAGTTAATTTGAGTTTGATGGAGAAATCAAGAAGTTAGGCCAAAAATTGGAGTGTTCTATTTCGGGACGGACGGGAATGGAATTTTTTGATTGAGCAACGAGCTTGGGAGCTTAAGGATTGGCTGTAGCAGCTCATCTTGGGTAGCTAGGGCTCTAATGAATGATTTTTGTGTGTGTTTGAGTGGAAACGTGGGAGTGTATACCCCCCTTCAACTTGATCGGATAGTGGGATCAGGTTTGGCTTCTAGTGGCCGTTCGACCATCGCAAGGAGTCATGGGTGGAAGGGAGGAGGTGAGTTGGCTAGGGTTGGTTGGTTGACTGTGTGGACATGACTGCCAAGGAGGAATCATGGGTGTCCTAAGGGTTTCAAATGCTCCAATGGGGAGGGTGAGGTGATTTCACCTCTTATGGGTCATGGCCGATCCAACCATCCCATGGGTCACGTTGGGTAGTGTCCTAGGTGCCTCGGTAGACCATTGGGAAATTACCAAGTGGCCAAGGAATGGAAATGACCACTTACATGGGTGATTTGTCACATGTGATGCCCTTGACCCAAGGACAGAATGATTATTTGGCATTGGATTTGATTTGGGTAGATTTGAAATGATCTAAAAGTGGATTAGCCCAATTTTCAGGTCAAATGGAGTTGATTTGGTTAGGTTTGGCTCAATTTGACTCATTTAGGTCAAATTGGGTTAGGTTAGGTCAAGTTGACCAATTGCTCAAATTGGGTCAAACCAAGGGTTGAGTCAAGTTCATATGATCATTTGGGATATTTTGGTTCAATTAGTTTGGTTTAGTTTGCCTTAGATTTGATTTTGGCTCATTTGAATTCATTTGGGTCAAATGGGTTAAGTTTACCAATTTGACCAAATTGGCCAAATTGACGTGGTTTGTTGGTTTGTTTACCAATCAAGATGATGTAGTTTTAGTTTCAATTAATTTAGATTTGGTTTTGATTTAGGCCAAGTCGAACCTTTAGGCCAAATTGTAGGTCAATAATTATGACTTTGGTCAAGTTCAACAATCAATTTGGAATGAACTTGAGCCATTGGTTGCAATCAATTTGGTTTATATTTTGATTTGACCCAATTTAGTCTTGTGGGTCAATTTGGGTCAACTTGGGTCAAGAGGGCCAATTGGGTTTGGTTTGACTTAATTGAAGGTCAAGTCATATTCAAATATAGATTTTGATTTGGTATGAATCATTAGTTTAAAGGGATTTGGCTTAGGTTGCAATTTGGCTAGTTTGTCTTCATATGGGTTAAGGGGTTGACTTGGTCAAATGACTAGGTTTACTTGGTTTGACCCAATTTGTGATAATTGATCAACTTAGGGTGATCAACAATCATGATGGGAGTTTTTGATGGGCTTGGTTCAACCTAATTTTGTTTGGATTAGAACTTAGCTTAAATAGGTCAAATTGGCCACTTTGGGTCAAGTGGACCAATTTGATTTAGTTGGCTTGATTTTAGGTTGAGTTTTATTTAATTGAGTTTATATACAGATTTGGGATTGATATATAAATTCAATTACAATTGGCTTGGGTTTAAATGGGTTTTGGTTCATTTGAACATTTCAAGTCAAAAGGGTTAAGTTGGACTTGACTTTGGGCTTGATGATTATAGATTTCATTTATATTTGTGAATACGATTGAAGGTATGATTGATTCATGAGAAAATCAATTGAATTTAGGTTTTGGAATGAAGGAATTTGGCTAAGTCCATCGAGTTGGGTCATGTGGCTTAGGTTTGGATTTTGATTTGGTTTGATTTAGTTTGTGAAGATGATTGAAAATATGATTGATTTGTTAAAATAATTTGAGTTTGACTTGATTTGGATTAATATATGGCTAAGTCCATGGGATAGGTCATATGGCTTAGGAAGGGTTTTGATTTAATTTGATTTAGTTTGATTTATTTGATCATTGATTTGATTTATATTTAGGAAGATGATTGAAGATATAAATTGATTATGAGAAAATCAATTGATTTTGGATTGATTTTGATTAAGATTTGGCTAAGCCATGGGATAGTCATATGGTTTATGAAGGGTTTCAAGTTTGATTTGATCATGGGCTTCAATCATTTGGTTTTGGAATTTTGGTTTGGATTTGGTTTTGAATTTGATGTTTGAATTAAAATTGAGGTTTGGTTTGTAAGAAGGTGAACAAGGATTGGATTTGGGTTGTATGGTTGGTGGATTATCCCAATCCTTAAGAAATAACCTAATCCTATGGTTAACCCTTCTAAGTCTTTAGGCTTATGTTAAGTGTTTACCTAATTGTTAGAAGTGTCGTATGATTAGAAAAGTCTTAGTGTATAGAAGACTCCTAAGTCTAAGATGGAAAGATTAAATCCCCACTCCAAAAGTGAGGTCAACAGGCCTCAAGCTCCATAATGTTACCCTTGGAGATAGATGATTGGAAGCCTGAAGCCAAGTTTCACATTATAGACTCGGATATATCTTTCAACACTTTGTTTGGGAGAACATGGATACATGAGAACATCTTAGTTTCATTTTCACTACATCAAGGTATGAATTTTGTGAGAGATGGGATCATCCACTATGTCGAAGGATATCTCAAGCCATTTACAGTTCACGAGGTCAACATATATGAGGATGCGGCTGACTACCTCCCTCAAAATCAATAAGTCTATTCTCGCAAACTTGGCAAATGTTTATAAATAAAATAAAAAGGAAAAGAATGATAAAAAGAAAAAGTAAAGAAAAGAGAAAATGAAAAAGAAAATTAAAGGGAGCAAAAATAGACTTGGAGGAGGAAGTGGAGCTTGACAGATTTCACCTAGTTACTCATTCAACATATGGGTAGGATGACCTAACCTCCACTAGGCAGACAAATAGGCCAATTTAGAGGCAGTCTTAGGGGTGGAAAACCTCTTTATTGGCCACCTAATAGAAAATATGTCCCAGCTACTACAAGTACACCTGCTATCCATATACAATTAGAATCTAGTTCATAGGATGAGTCTTATATGGTTAGCTCACCAACCAACTCTTCTCAGTAGTAGATTCCCATGAAGGTGGCACTTGAGCCAAATAGCAATGAAGATCAGGCTTCAAAGCAAAGCATAAGGGTATCCAAGTTTGTATGCGAAACAACTAGGCATCAGTTTGGAACCTTAGCTCTAACCCCACTTTCCTCTCAAAAAGCTGAGGGCTTGGTAGTTAAGGAAGCCCCTAAGTGATCATAGGTGTGAAGACTCAAAGGTTCTTTTTGGAAGCATCATCCTCAAGTCAAGAAGTTGATGAAGAACTTTAGGATGATTCATATAAAGATTTAATAGAATTACCTTTTGATTGGTACTTGCCTAGTGTTCATAATTTAACAAAGAAAGGGTTAATCCCACATACTTGGTCAAAGCACAGATCATACTACTTCGAAAGAATATGTAAAAATAAATGCAAAAGCTCTTAGTCAAGACCAGGACTAGGATTTGGTATAGTGGGTTCAGTCGATGATGACGATTACTGCTTAGTCAACACCAATCATTTAGAATCTGATAGGTACTTTTCAAATCACATTAACTCATATGAGGAGTTATGCATTGAAACTTTAGATGATCGAGATGATTTTGAAGTCAAAGATGCACTGCCAGAGTTTGAAGAAGAGATCAAGTCAACCATTAACGAGCTCAAGGAAATCAACTTAGGAACTGAAGAAGATCCATGCCCAACATACATCAATTCTTTGTTCAATGAAATTGAAACCAATGACATAGTTAGGCTATTGATTGAGTTTAAGGACTACTTTGCATGGAGTTTGAAGAAATGTCTGGATTAGCTCTTGATGTAGGAATCCATAAACTAACAATGGAGCCTACTGCTAACCTATCGAGCAAGCTCCTAGATGCACACGATTAGGTATAAAATAATAGGGATTTAAATAAGGCTGGCTTCATCTGGGAAGAAAAATACCCTACCTGGTTAGCTAGCATCATCCTAGTTAAGAAAAATAATAGACAAATTCACATATACGTCGATTTTAGGGATTTAAATAAGCCAAGTTTGAAAGACAAATTTCCACTGCCAATGTCAGAGCTGTTGTGGACATTGCCTCATCTCATGCAGTCTTCTCTTTCAAGAATGGCTTATTTGGATATAACCAATATAAAGATGATTCCTGAAGATAAAAGAAACACTACTTTTAGAACACCAATCGAAATATATTGTTATATGGTCATGCCTTTCAGCCTTAAAAATGTCGTTGCTACATACCAGTGGGCCATGAATTGAATCTTCGATGAATTCATACATCATCAAGTTGAGTGCTATGATGATGATCTTGTGGTCAAAAGTAGAGAAAAGGAAGACCATCTCTTTGACTTGAGAGTAGTTTTCAAACAATTAAGATAATTTAACATCAAAATGAACCCCGTGAAGTGTGCATTCAGAGTAGCTTCAAGGAAATTCCTTAGGTTTGCTGTCTAACACAAAGGAATCGTAATCGATACGGAGAAGATCAAGGTGATATTTAAAATGCCACCCCCTAAAATTTTAACTCAACTTAGATCATTCCAAGGGTAGTTGGCATATCTAAGACTCATTACATCTAACCTATCGGGAGGATGTCAGCCATTCTCAGCATTTGTCAAAAAGGATGCCAAGTTCAAGTGGGATGACAAGTGTGAGCATGCCTTCGAAGACAATAAGCATTACTTGATGACACTGCTGGTTCGAGCTTATACTTTACACTACTATGTTAGATGACTTCCTTGGTTCTTTGTTGGCCCAAGCCAATGATGAAGGGATGGAAAATGCACTCTACTACCTCAGCCATCATCTAATCCCTACTAAGGCTAATTATCCACCTATTGAGAAGCATTTCCTAGCTTTAATCTTTGCATCCCAAAATCTATAGCTCTACATTCTTCCTCATAATGTGAATTTAATTTCAAGGATCAATCCACAACAATATCTCATGACATGGCCGACGCTATCCAGACAGTTAGCACGACGGTCCATGATCCTCTCGCAGTTTGACATTACCATCATACCCCTCCATGTGGTGAAAAGATAAGCACTAGCAGATTTCTTAATAGCACACCCACTTCCTACTGACTTTTCGCTTAGTGATGATCTCCCCGATGAACAAATCATGAACTTAAGAGATACAAGCATTCATCACTGGGAGATGTACTTTGATGGTGAGTCTTCCTCTCAAAGAGGAGAAGAACCACAATCTACTATTCCAAGAAAGGCAAGGGTAGGAATAGTTCTCTTAACTCAAGACCGTGATGTTATGAGATCTCATATCATCTATCCAATCTTTGCAGAAATAATGAAGCTGAATATGAGGCTCTGATTGTTAGTTTGGAGTTAGCCGTTACTCTAAGCATCCAGAACATCAACATTTTTGGGGATTCTTAGCTAGTGGCCAACCAAATCACTGGGTCCTATAAGGTTATAAAGCCCAAGCTCCATCACTACCACAAGTACACCATGGAGTTATTGGCCCAAATCTCTGAGGTTACCATTTATAAGATTCATCAAGAAGAGAATGTCGTAGTGTATGCTTTAGCCAAGCATGCCAAGGAGTTGGCATGTCTGGAGGATGAGTCCATGTCAATAAAGGTCCAAAATAGACAAGTCTTATCCTTTATTAATATTGAACTAATCAAAAAGTACTCTCTTGAAGGGGAGGTTTCCATTGCCAAGAAGTACAAGGAGTTAGAGTGGAGGCAACCATTCATAGATTACCTAAATAAAGGAAAACTACCTCAAGAGAAGTCCCAAGCCCATCAGATGAAGCAGAGAGCACTTTCCTATGCTCTTGTGGATGGTCTCTTGTACCGTCAATCTTTCAATCATATGTGGTTACATTATTTATATAAGCATGAAGCCCATAAGATCATGACCGAGGTACACTCAGCATTATGTGGAGCCAACCAATCCTGTCTGAAGATGAAAGCCATGATCAAGAGACTAGGATACTTCTGGCCATCGATGATCAAAGATTGCATGGATACAGCTAGGCGATGCCACCAATGTCAAATACACGGTGTGGTCCTACACCAACTGCCCAACATTCTACATCTTACAATGGCCTCATGGTCATTCGAGTGTTGGGGTACCGACATAGTGGGTCTGATTGATCCTCCTTCTTTCAAGGGTCATCGATTCATCTTAGCTGCTAATGACTACTTTTCTAAATGGGTGAAGGTGATTATGCTCATAGTGGTAATAGCTTAGCATGTGCTCTAGTTTTTTAGGAACCATGTCATATATACGTTCAGAGTGCCTCGATGAATGATATCTGATAATGGTACTACATTCAAGAGCACCGAGATCATCAACTTTTCCTAGAGACATAGCATGGATTGGAGATATTCTACCATTAACTATCTGAGGGAAAATGACTTAGCAAAAGACTTTAACAAAACTCTCATCCAAATATTGCAGAAGACACTCAACAATAACAAGTTAAAGTGGCATGAGCAGTTAATTGAAGCCTTGTGGGCCTACCACACCACATATAGAACTCCAACTCTACTCTTTCTCCTTAGTGTATGGGTCAAGCCATTCTACCATTAGAAGTCAACTCCTCACTAAAAATAGTTATGAATTGTAAGATCACAACAGAGCATAGTGCCAAGTTACGGTTATAAGAGCTCGAAGGTTTGGAGGAGAGATGTATGCGGGCATGCCAAAACCTCGAGTTGTGCAAAGCTAAAATGATTCAAGCTCACAACAAGTTGGTCCATCCTAGATATTTTTAAGTAGGAGAGCTTAATTTAGTTCTAAGGAGACTTATTATTGCCCGTCATAAGATAGGAGGCAAGTTTGAACCCACTTGGGAAGGCCCTTTTTCCATAGAGAAGGCCTACCAAGGAAGATCTTATTACCTTATTAATCAAAAGGGAGAGTGCCCAATCAATAGGTTCTACTTAAAAAAAATTATAAATTATGTTTGAAAATTCCATTTCAAATTTAATCTCTTCCATGTTGAAAGTATTCTTGTTTACAAATCTGCCATGATGTGTTTATGGTAGGTGTAAGGAACCCAAGCAACATCCTATCCTTCATTGAAACAATACAAACACAAACTACACATAAATATATAAAAAAAACAAATATATTTTATCTTTGGCTACTTTGAGTTGAGATAATGCCCCTAATGACACTCACTCAAGATAGTGTCTGACATACTACCCTCAAGTGTGTCACCCTGTGGTCTTCTTTCTTTGGAGGATGTAAGCCATGCTTTCCTTACTTGGCCACCGCAAAGATGAGTGCCTTGTTAGTTTGGTAGCCTTACTGTGGCGGTAAGCTACTTTATGTTGGCTTTATTTATGAAGATGTGAGTCTGCTATGCTTTCTTCTTAGATTAACCTTCATGCATTGAGTGGGCCGAGTATATTTGAGGTTTAGGATAAGTCATCTAGAGGATCCTTCCCTCTTGATTGCTTCAAGTCTTGGTCTAGTCCTTCCTCTTTAGTAGCCTAGGTCGATAACATCTATCCTACTGACGATAGACTATCTCGATGATCAGTTCTACTTAGAAAGTTGTAAGCCTACACGCTTTCTTTTCAGATTGACCGTTGCACATCGACGAGCACCTTAGGTTGGTTGGTTCTCACAATGTTGATGGATACACCTTAGGTTGGTTGGTTCTCGCACCTTAGGATACACCACTCATGGAAGATGTAAGTCTGCTATGCTTTCTCCTTCACTTGGCCACCGTACACCTATAGGTTTTTTTAGAGCTCAGGATAATGCCCCTAGTAGCACCTCCCTTGTGGGCACTATATTTGGATCATGCCCTTTACAACCCCATTTAGACACTACCTGGGTTATTATCAGATTAGATAGTTCCCCTTTCCTAGTAACCACCCCTATGGTTGTAGAATCTGTCCTATGAATGCCTAGATTCTAACTTAGTCCAGTAAATTTGTGATAGGTCAAGGCCATCATAACCCTTTCTCAGTGTGGTCCCTCGCACACCAGTAGGTTCCACGTAAACCTATAAACAAAATTTATATTCATTTATGGATTAAGAGGACACCCAGTGCTTCCTTTCCCAAGCGGCATCCTATCTTTAGGCCTCAAAACTCCCTTTAGTAATCAACTACTCTTAAGTTGATATATGTCCCCAATAGCACCTCAAGACTCATATGTCGTTCATTTATACACTCAGTCACCTGTCCTACTTTAGATGATGTAAGTCTGCTATGCCTTCTTCCTAGCACAACCATTTCACACCGAAAGGAAACCCTTAGGTTGGCTAGCTCTACCCCACGACCAATAGACTATCCCTTTGGATCTATAAATTTGAGATAGGACAAATCTGATATAGCCCCTTCTCAGTGGGTCCATCACACACTGACATGGTCCATAAATTAAATCTATTAAATTTGAACGAGCTCACATCCCCAATAGATATGCCCTCAATTCAAAATCAAACTAAACCAAATAAACCAAATCAAATCACATGATATTAAGATAAAATTAATCCTTACTACTTTTGAGTTGACATAAGTCCCCAGCAACATTCACTAAGTAGTCGCCCTAGGTAAGGTTCGATTTGTTGTACATCCAATAGGTCACCCTAGTGATTGTACCTCACTTTGGAAGATGTAAGTCTATTATGCCTTCTTCTTAACACAACCATTGCACACCGAAAGGCAACCCCTTAGGTTGGCTAGCTCTACCCCACAACCGGTAGACTATCCCTTTGGATTTGTAAACCTGAGGTAGGTCAAGGCTAATATAGCTCTTTCTTAGTAGGTCCATCGCACACTAAATGGGTCCATACATTAACTCAAATTAAATTAAACTCAATCTGATTTTCCCAGTGGAGTTAAATCACACCCTTCTCCCTAGTGGAGCTCAAATCATATATAAACAAGTCAAACAAACAAATCAAATTCAAAACCAACCTCCCTAGTTGATAGCTAGAACCTGCTTCTAAGTGGATACATCCCCAAAAAAATCTATGAAGTCAAACTCAAATCCCAATCCCCAGCGGATAGCTAGAACCTGCTTCCTTAGTGGAAGGTTCATATACCTGATGCCCAGTAGACTTGAGCCCATATCTCTAGCATATGTGCCTCCACATCAATTAAAAATAAATAAATTAAAGTTGATTTGATCTTAATCCATAGTGTATTATAGATTCTTATCCCCAGCAGATCTTCTTTCCATAAATCATATAATGAAATCAAATTCAAACCTTATCCCTAGCAGATTTTCTTCTTCTATGCCCTTTACATAGACCCCTCACATGTCATGTCCAATGCATGTGTAATCCCCTAGCGGATCTCCCTCCATGTCCTTAACATGGAATTATCATCAAATCTTGTTTCTCCTCTTATGCACACCTTTAACACTTCAACTGAAAGCCTAACAATGTATTCATTCATATTACATCATCTTAACATTGTTATTAACATTTTCTTATTTGTGATGGTGAAAGCTCAAACTAACTATACAATATCATGCTAAACATATTATAGTGTGGATTAACACACTATATTAAATTATAATATATAATGTTATATTATAATTTGCTATAATATAATATATTGTCTAACATTACACCTCATTAGAATCACTTAAAAGGAACAAATAATAATTTTTTCTCAAAATATGGATAATGTTCATTTTGGATGTAAAATTGTTATTTTTCTATTATATATGGTATAAAATAGCATAATTTTGGTGTTGCTTCTTGGTGTGTGCCAGGAATTTGGCCAAATTCTTCCATCTCAACCTTCAAATTAACATTTTTGCTTATTTTGACCCAATGTATTATAACAAAAGTAAAACATACTAAAATGTACAATAAAATTTAGTAAGACACCACGACATTCATATATATGTGACGTTATATTGTTATGTATATTATATTTTAATATGCTTTCATATAATATATTATCTTACATGACACCTTAAAATGAATCACTTTAAGAAAAAAAATTATAAAACTTGATTGAAAAATGAACATTTATTTTTGCTACAAAATTTCATTCTTTTGATTAAATGACACACCATTGTACACCCCCAGTGATGTTCCCTGAAGCTTACCAGTGTGCAAACTCTACTACATCATACTATGACAAACTAAAATGTGCTAAACAGCAAGTAGTAATACATAATAGTATGCTATAATGTATGATGCTACACTATGTTATAGCATCCTATATTATAATACACTCTAACATATTATATTATATTATATTATATTATATTATATTATATTATATTATATTACATTATATTATATTATATTACATATCACATCAAAAGGGATTGCTTAAGATAAAAAATCTTAAAATTAGTCTAAACAATAAAAAAACTATATATTTTAGTCGTATCACTTACATATTTTAAATTGAAATAATATATTATGATGCCATGCTCTACCTATTATGGATTTGGCCAAATTCCACCATTTTAAAGTATAAATCAACATTTTTATAAATAATGCTAGTGCATGCTTTACTGGATGATTATAAAATACTAAAAGAATTTAAAATGCACAGAATAATATATTATGATATATGTTCCTATACTATGCTACAATATATAATGTTTATTTTGAATATAAAATCTTACTTTTTAGACTTCAAGTGGCATATCACACCTTTGGTACTACAACCTAATTTTCAGTTCAAATTTAACAAATCTCATCATCTGATTTACTAAATCAATATTTTTAGGATTTATATTAATATAGACTATAGGGCATAATACCATAATATACTATAACATTTTAGAACATCTTATAACATCCAAAAATACATCACTACATGCTCAAATATATGATGCTACATTATACTATAATATATGGTATTATAATATGATTTAGGTTTAGGGTTTAGGGTATTAAAATCTCTAAAAGTCAAGGGAAAGTCTGAAGACATTTTCTTTAACCACCATAACTAGGTTAGGTCATTCATTAGATTCCCTAATGACATCTTTATTCAAGTTTTAGAGTTTAGGCTTAGAGGTGTGTTTGTGGGTTTATGGTTTAGGTTTGGGTGGGGTTTAGGTTTAGGGTTAGGGTTGGTTTATTTAGGTTTAGGGTTTAGGGTTTTAGGGTTTAGATTTAGGGTGGGTTTAGGAGTTTAAGGTAGTTGGTAGGTTTAGGGTTTAGGTTTAGGGTTTAGGGTTTAGGGTTTAGGTTTGGGTAGTGTAGGGTTTAGGTTTAGGGTTTAGGGTTTAGATTTAGGTGGGTGTGGTTTTAGTTTAGGGTTTAAGTTTTAGGTTTAGGGTTTGGGTTTAGTTTAGAGTTTAAGGTTTTTTTAATAGAGAAAAATTAAGATTCAACATTTCTTCTTTGATTTCATCAACTAAGTAGCACCCAAGTTTTCTAAGACACATGACGATAAAAAATGAGCACCGATAGAGCAAATTAAAAAAACCCTAGATAAGTAGAATCATCTCTACTATAAAGACATCCCACAAGCAAGTAGATCGATAGATGTTCTTCGCTTTCTCAGCCCATCAAACCCCCCACCTCTTGAGTAGTGGGATCTACCATCATATCCCCGATCTCTCCTTTTGCCACCATCGTGGTTGTATCCTCTATAGCTCCTCCTGCCTCCATAGTCACCACTGCTCCGACCACCACCTCCATATCCACCAGCACCTTTAGATCCCCCACCACCACTGTGATAACTATCGCTTCCTTTCACTTCCATCCAAGATCTGAGTAGATGGTGATGTTCCCATCAACGCTTGCCCATTCTTAGGGTATAGGTTAGTTTATTGTTTAGGTTTATAGGTTTAGGGTTTAGGTTAGTTTAGGTTTAGGATTGAGTTTAGGTTTAGGGTTGTAGGCTTTAGTCTTTAAAGTTTAGCAATTTTTTTGGAGAAAAAAGAGGAAATTTTATTACCAAAAAAAGAATGATACAATGATTTAAAGGGGATAAAACTCAGAGACTACTGCTCAAAGAGCTACACAAGGACCTAAAGAGAAAAATCCCTTAACTAATACAAAAGACAACGAGAAGCAAAAGGAAGAACTAAGAAAAGAACAACAGTATCACAGAATCCCTGAGCAGGTTAGCAATTCATCTGAAGAGACCTAAGAATAAGCAAAGGAAACCTGCAAGAAAAAAACTAAAGGAGAGATAAGCACAAATAAAAGAGAAAAATAAAGATAAAGAGAAAGGAAAGAAAAGCCAAAGAAAAGGCTCAAGCTCAGTCACAAAAATTAGAAGGGGCAATAAAAATTTGTGACTAACCAAACTGGGAGGGTTATAGAATAAATACCGCTACTAACCAACAAAAAAGATTTAACATACTAGCCATCATAGTCAATGAACCTCACAAAGGCACCCAAGCACACACTAATATCCAACAAAGATCTAGAAACAACCACCAAAAGGGTAAGAACAACAATAGAGCCACCAACCAAATGGGACAATAGTAGAACAAAAAGAGCCAACAAAGAAAAATCCAAGCCAGCACAACCATCCAACCACCCAAGAGCAATAGGAATAATAAACAAAAGCCAAAGAAAGTGGAAAAAAAAAGCAAGGGGAAGAAGGAAAGCAAACAGGAAGCTCACCAACTCCAACTAGACTAAAGTAACCATAATAGTCCACAGCAGCCACAAAATAAAATAAGAAACAACAAGGCCACCAAAGCCACAAAGGAAAGTAGTAGCCACACCCAACCAAATTAGCCCAACCTGCTAAAACAAAATAGAAGGAAGAGAAGCACAACCAAGATCTCATCTAGAGAAGGAGCTCAAAAACCAAGAAGCTCAAGGATACCAACCATAAAGACACCAAGGAAAAAAAACAACCAACTAAAGACCAACAAATAAGCCCATAAGAGATACCACATTAAAAGTAGGAGCAGCAAATGACAATAGCTGGACAACCAAAATAGCAGAAGCTAGCATTTCAACCTATAAAGTACAGGAAAAATACAAGAATAGAAAGCCCCAAGAAAGAACACCAGCCAATAGCAACTGAACAAACAAAACCACCAGAAGCTCCCAAGCAGAAGCCCCAAGAAAACAAATAATAGAAAAGAAAAAAGAAAAAAAAAAGAAAAATTAAGAAAATCTAACATAAGGAAAACAAGATTAATCTAAATTAGACACCCCTCTTAATTGCTTACAATTATTCGCATTGGTAAACAAAGTAAAATTAGAGAAATTACACTCCAAACCAACTAAGAAATCCACACAAGAATTACCTTCTCTTAAAATATGATTAATTTTAAAAGAAAGTTTAAAGATAATAGCTTTAATATTTCTAATTAAATAAAAATGCTCAACATTCCCCTTATAGTTAGAATTGATCATAGCAACAACCATCTCACTAGTAGATTCCAACCAAATAGTATGAAAATTTCTATCCAAACAAAGCTTAAGAGCATGATAAGCAAACATCAGCAAAAATAATAAATTAGTAGAGAGGAGGAAAAGCCAAGATAATATTCCCAAGATTATTCTAAAAAATACCACCACAACCCAACTTCTTATGTGCAACAAAGCCACTATAATTTTAATACAATAATTAAAAGGCTTAATCCAATGAAAAATTTTATAATCTAGAGAGTCATAAGGAAAGATACCCAATTTAAATGCAATAAACTTGCAACCTCTAAAATTAGTACCACTAAGAAGAGCTACCTTATGTAAAGAAAAATCTTTTCTTTAGTCCTAGTAATAATCCTCCTATGATCCATAGGCACATTATGATGTTTAGCATCATTTCTATAAACCAAATCAAAGTAATAACCATCACAAATTTGATATTCCCTTTAAGAGTATTAAGAAAATAAGAGTCAAGAAGTTACATTAAAGTTAAATTACCATTTAAATAGTTTAACTTAAATAAATCCTCATACCAACCCCAAACTTTAGAGATAATGGCACCATTAACAAAAACATGACTAACATTCTCAATATGAAAGCAACACATGCATTTAGAGGGTAGATAAAAACCTTTGTCCAAAAGTAAAGAGTCAACAACAATATAATCCCTTAAACTTCTCCACACAAGAATAGGATAAGAAGTAGGAATAATATTATTACAAATTATAAGGAAAATAGGAGAAGAGGATTATTTAACTCTAATATAGTGCCAAGTATCTTTAAAAGAAAATTATCCACTATTAGAAATTTTGAAAAGAATTTGATCTGAAGAAATACCATCAATAAGAATATTGATGATGTTATTACTAATGAAATCAGGAATCAAATCATTTAAAAGAGAGAAATTCCAATCAACATTATGAATAAAATGACTAACTTTCAAAGAAAAAAAAGTAAAGTGAGTATTAAGCAAAAACTCAATGGAAAAGTCCCTCATCCAGTTATCTTGCCAAAAAGAAAGAAGAACCATTATTAATACCCCAAAAAATGAGAGGTTCTACTTTCCATTTAATATCATAGAGCCGTTTCCAAACAATAGAGTCACCATGTTTATAATTGCAAATTAAAGGATGCTTACCTCTGCAATATTTAAAATTCATGAATTTAGCCCAAAGACTTTCATTTTCTGAAAATTCCATCAAAGTTTATAAAAAAACATTGGTGGAATCCATCAAAGATTTGTACCACCACCTTTCATAAATAGTACCACACATATTAGACCAAGAAGTCCAATGAAGCCTTTTGGCCGAATTCTTAAAGTCCCAAATAAACTTATTAAATAGTCTTTTAATATTGATAAGAATAAGGGATGTAGGAACAATATTAAGCAACATGTAAAAAGTAAGAGAGTAAAGAATACTTTTAAGAATAATTAATCTACCACCAAAGAATAAGAAATGAAATTTAAGGGTAGAAATTGTTTTTTGAATATTATGGATTACCAAAAAGATGGGATCTCTTTTGACCAAAATATAACTGTGAGCCTAAATATTTAATAGAAAGATTTTGATTACAAAAATTAGTAATATCCTTAATTTTATTGATTCAATAGATGTAGAAGTGATAAAAAAACTTTTATGATTACTAATCACAAGGCCACTTTTCTTTTCAAATTTATTTAAAAAAATCTTAAGCTTTTTAACATAATGTAATGAGCCATTATAAAATATTATGAAATCATCAGCAAAACTTAAGTGAGAGATAGCCAAACCACCAAGATTTCTGAAATACATACTAGAATTCTTCTAAAAAAAAGATTAAGCCAACGAGACAAATATTCAATAGTAATAATAAAAAGCGAAGGAGAAAGAGGGTCACCTTATCTTATACCTTGAGAGGAATTAAAGAAGCCAAAGTTTTCACCATTGATAACTAATGAAAACCAAACATTTCTAATTATATTGTTAACCACAGAAACAAAATGATTAAAGAAACCAAATAAAGTAAGAATGCTATTAAGAAAATCCCAAGAAATGTTATCATAAGCTTTGGTGATGTCAAGCTTAAGATGTAAATTTCCACCTATAGTTTTAACATTCAAATCAAGAATCAATTCTTGTGTAAGCAAGATGTTATCCGAAATAGTTCTACCTTTCACAAAGCTAGTTTGATTAGGAGAGATAATCATACGAAGAAACTTACTAAGCCTATTAGTCAAAATTTTAGAAATTAATTTATTAAAAAAAAGTATAAAGACTAATAGGGCTGAAGTCATTCCAAATGTTAGGATTATCTTTCTTAGGAATAAGAACAATAGAAGTGCTAGTAAAATATTTAGGAATAGAATTCCCTTGAAGAAAAAATCCTTAATAACATTAAAAAGATCAACTTTAAAATTAAACCAAGCTTTTTTAAAGAGTAAAGTAGTGTAACCATCCATCCCTATAACAAAATCAGCATTAATACCATTAAGAATATTAAAAATTTCCTCATCAAAAGGAGAAGCAACCAATCACTCATTATCTTCTATAGAAATAATAGAAGGAATGATAGAGGGATTAGATAAATGCTCAAGTTGATAATTTTTTTTAAAAGATTTCTAAAGAAACTAAGAGTAAAAGAGGATATATGAACTTTTTCAGTAAGCCAAGAACCATCCAAATTCTTGATTTTATGAAACCAAGAACACGCTTTTCATTACCAAAGCATGAAAATATTTAGTGTTTCTTCACCCTCTAAAGATGCTTAGAGGCAATTTTTTGTCTCCAATATGTCTCTTCCATATCCTGAAATTTAATGAGATTATCTTTAGCTTCAACAAGGTTAGAACAAATAGAAGAATTAGTAATAACCAATTCTTCCAAATCTTTCACCCTTTGTTCGATTTTTTGATATTAACAAAAACATTTTTAAAGCAATTTTTGTTCCACCAAGTGATATTATGCTTAAGCCTTTTAAGCTTAAGCCAAAATCTCATCATACCAAATGCAATCATCAGAGAAAGAGGAGCACACCAATTATAAGCAAATAACATCAAGAAAACTTTTATCTTTAACCACATATTTTGAAAACAAAATTTTAATGACATTATCATATGAATCCTTAATAGAAATCAAAAGAGGAGCATGATCCAGAGAGTTTTACTAAGGCTCAACGGTTAATGCAAGTTTAACCAAAAAAAAAATTAAATAAGGCACAATTAGTTTAGTGGGTTTAGTTTATTAGTTTATTTATTTAAGAAATTTAGGGTTTTATTTTAGTTAATTATTTAGGTTTAAGTTTAGGTTTTAGTTTACTTTAGTTAGTTTAGGTTTAGGGTTTTAGTGTTTAGTTAGTTTAATTAGTTAGTTATTTAGTTATTAGTCTTATTAGTTTTAGAGATTAGTTTTTGGTTAATTAGTTTTATTATTTTTTTAGCTAGTATAATAGTTTAGTTTAGTTGGTTTTAATTATTATTAGTTTAGTAGTTTTTAGTTAGTTAATCTTTTAGTTAGCTTAGTAGTTTTAGTTATCAGTTGGTTTAGTATTTTAGTAATATTAATTTTTAGCCAATCATTTACTAGCCTAGTTTTAGCCTAGCTAGTTTTCATAGCTTTATTAGTTTAGGTTTATTTATTAGTAGTTGTTTATCAATTAGTTAGCTAGGGTCAGCCTAACCATTAGTTAGGTCATTAGTCAGTATTTAGTCATTGGCTCAGCCCAGGTCAGGGCCTAGGCCAGGGCTCAGGGCCCAGTCAGGGCCCAGGCCTAGCCAGTAAACCCAGGGCCCAGGTTTTAGCCTAATCAACCATAAGCCTCATGATGGCCTAGCCTAGCCCAGGTATCAGATTAGACTAGATTAGTTTTTAGTTTAGCCTAGGTCAGGCCTTATTTTAGCCTAGTTAGTCTTAACTAGTTAGCTAGTCAGTTTAGTCAATGCCTTTAGGTTATAGCTCAGTTTGGTATTAGTGTCAGTCTTAGCCAGTTTGGTTATTAGTTAGCCTCAATCAGTTTTATAGTAGTTCAGCGCAGTAGCCAGGGCCCAGGGCCTTTAGTCAGGCCTAGTCCTATTAAGTCATTCATTTTAGGTCAGTCATAGTTAGTCAGTTATCATTAGTTAGTATCATTAGTTAGTTAGTAGTCAGTATTTTAGCCTTTAGTTAGTTAGCCTTATCAGTTTAGCTCAGGTCAGTTTAGCCTATTTATACCAGTTAGCCCAGGGCCTTTTTAGCTCAGTTTTAGGCTGGGCCTAGCCTCAGGGCCTAGTAGGCTTTAGTCAGCATAGAGACACAGCCTAGCCAGTTTAGCTAGCTCAGGCTCAGTTTAGATTCAGCCTTACCTAAGTTAGCCTTTGCTAGTTATTAGCCTATTATCATCATTGCTTAATTAGCCTAGTTTTAATTAGTTAGTAGTTTGGTATTAGTCTTTAGTCAATCATCTTATCATTAGTAGTTTTAATAGTAGTTAGGCTCAGTGGCCTAGGCCTGGGCCTAGGCTCTAGTTTTACTATAGTGAGCTCAGTAGTTTTATATTTTATTAGCCTTATTATTGTTAGCTCAGAGTGTGGTTAGTAGTCATTAGTATTAGTTTAGTTATTAGTCTTTATTGGTTTATATATTTAATTAGTTTAATATTAGCCTAGTTTTACTATGAGTTATCATTATCTTAGCCAATTAGTATTTATTAGTAGTTAGTTATTAGTCATTAGTTTTAGTCTTAGTTTAGTTAGTATTTTAGTAGTTAGTTTTATTATTTCATTATAGTTAGTTAGTTTACTATTTTAGGTTGGCCTAGTTTAGCTAGTTAGTTAGCCATTATTCCTAGCTAGTTTAGCTTAGCTGGTTAGTTTAGTTTTAGCCATTAGTTAGTCAGTTTAGGTTTTATTTATTAGGCATAGATTTGGTCATTAGGAGTTAGTTAGCTAGTTTAGCCTAGTTTTTTTTTATTACTATCATTAGCCTAATATTATTAGTTAGGAGTTATCAGCTCAGTTAGGGTTTATTAACTAGTTTAGTATCTTTTAGTCAGTTAATAGTTTTAGTTAATTAGTTTTTAGGTCTTAGTAGCTGGTTAGCTCATTTAGTTATAGTTATTAGATAGTTTTCATTGGCCTAGCTATTTAGTTTATAGTCTTTAGCTTAGTTTAGTTAGTATAGTTATCATATTAGTCAGGTTAGGGCTTAGGGTTTTTAGTTAGGTAGTTTTAGTTAGTTAGTTTAGGTTTTACTAGTCATTAATATCTTAGCCTAGTTTATAATTTATTTTAATAGTTGTCTTTTTATTATTATTAGTAGCCATTAGGTCATTAGTTTAGTTTAGTTTTTTCATTAGCCTAATTTAATTTTATTTTATTTAGTTTTAGGTTTTAGGTTTTAGCCTTAGTAGTTTTTATAGTTTAGTTATCTTTAGTTAGGCCCAGTTTATTAGTTTTAGTTAGTTTATTTATTAGTTTAGTTGGCCTTAGTTATTAGTATTTATTATTAGTTAGTTTTAGTTTAGGTCATTTATTTAGTTTAGCTAGGTTTAGGTTTAGGGCCTGAGGGTTTAGGTTTAATTGTGCCATTAGTAGTAGTCAATCATTAGAGGTTAGTTAGTAGTAGGCCAGGTTAGTAGTTTTAATAGCCTAGGCCAGTTTAGGTTTAGGCCTAGTTAGTAGCCATAGTCAGTCATTAGTCAGTAGGTAGTCAGTTGTGGGCCTGCCTAGGCCTAGGGCTAGTTAGTTTTTAGGTTAGTTTTAGTTTAGTATTTTAGGCTCATTATATTTATTAGTCATTTTATTATTTATAGTTTAGTAGTTTTATTAATCATTATAGCCTAGTTTTTAGCCTAGTTAGTTAATCAATCAGTAGGTTTAGTCATTAGAATAGTAGCCTAGTTTAGTAGTTTAGTAATTAGCTAGTTTAGTAGAAAGGCAGTAAATTAAGTCCAGCCTAGCTCAGATCAGGGCCCAGTTAGCCAGCCATCTTACTAGTAGGTCAGGGCCCAGGGTGTGGCTAGTCAGTTAGTTTCATTAATTAATTTTAGCCTAGCTAATTGGGCTCAGGCCCAGTCAGCCTAGCCTAGGGTTTAGGGTTAGCCCATTGTCATTAATTATTAGCCTAGTTAGGCTCAGGGCCTAGTTAGTTTACTAGTTTATTTAGTTAACATTAGTTATTTAGTCAGTTTATTTAGTTAGCCAGATTTTAGTTAGTAGCCATAGTTTTACTTTAGCCAAGTTTATTAGTTTAGGTTATAGTTTATTAGTTTGGGCCTATTAAGCCTAGTTTAAGTGGTAGTCAGGCCTGGGTTTTGGGCTACAGGTTAGTTTTAGTTTTAGTTTAGTTAGTAGTTAATATTGCCTAGGTGGTTTGTGGCTCAGTCCTAGTCATTAGCCTATTATCATGGTCATTAGTCATTAGCCTATAGTTTGGGCCTAGTTTTAGTTAGTTATTAGCTCAGTGGTTAGGCTCATGGGCCTAGGGCCTAGTTAGTAGTTTAGATCATTAGCTCAGGGCCTGGGCCTGTGGAGATTAGGGTTTAGGGCCTAGTTTGGCCTAGTTTAGTTAGCTGTTATTAATTTTCATTAGCTACTAGTTTTTAGCCTAGTCAGGGTAGGTTAGTTAGTTACTAGCTAGGGCCTAGGCTCAGTTTTAATTTACTATTAGTTATTAGCAAGTAGTTCTTAGTTTAGTAGTCATGGCCAGGGCCTAGGTAGTTTAGTTTAATTATCAGGCCCAGGGTGGAGTTAGTGGCCTAATATTTAGTTAGCCAGTTTAAATTATAATGTTATTACAAGGCTCAGGGCTAGTTTAGCCTAGGGCTTTAGTAGTTAATTAGTTTAGTTAGTAGTAGCCATTAGTCATTTAGTTAGCTCAGTAGCAGTGCCTAGCCAGTCAGCTAGCTCAGTTTGGTAGGGTTTTAGTTAAGTATTAATTTAGTCAGTTTGTTATAATTTAGTTAGGGCCCAGGTTATTAGTTTAGTCAGTTTTTTAAAGTTTTACTGGGTTAAGTTGGCCTAGTATTAGTTTTAGTAGAAATAGTTAGCCTAGCAAGCCTAGTTAGTCACAGTTTGGGCCTAGTTTAGAAGTTTACAGTTAGTTAGTTAGTTTAGTTATTAATTTAGTTAATAGTAGCTTATAATAGTTAGTCATTTATTAGTTAATGGTTTACCAGTCAGTTTAGGGCTCAGGCTCAGGGCCTAGTTTAGCCCAAGGCCTAGGTTTAGGATTAGTTAGTCATTAATTTAGTTAGTAATTATTAGTTTAGTTTATTATTTAGGCCTAGTTTTAGCCTAGTTAGAGTCAGGGCCTAGGGCTCAGTTTAGGAGTTTAGATTAGTTAGTTAGTTTAGTTAGTTTAGTTTATTTACTAATTTAGTACTTTTTTAGTTAGTTATTTATTAGCCTAGTCCACCAGTTATATCAGTAGGGTCAGTTAGTTAATAATCATTATTTAGTTAGTTTAGTAGTTAGTTTAGAGATAGCCAGGGCTCATGGTTTATTAAATAGTTTATTTTTATAGTCATAGTCATAGCCTTTATCATAGTCATTTAGTGTAGTTAGTTAGCCTAGTTTATTAGCTAGTTAGCCCAGTTTAGCCTATCAGTTAGCCTAGTTTAGCCTAATAGCCTATTTTAGGTGTTTAGCCTAGCTCAGGCCCAGAATTAGGTTAGTCATTTAGCCTCTAGTTAGTTATAGTTATCAGTATCAGTTAGGCCTAGGGTGGGTTGGCCCAGGGCCCAGACTCAGTTAAGCCTTAATAGTTTAGGGCCTTAGTTTGGTGGGGTAAGTTTAGTTTAGTTTATAGTAGCAGCCTATAGCCATTAGTTATCAGCCTATTAGTATTTTTATTTTAGTTAGTTAGTTAGTACTAGTGGGGAGGAGGTCAGGGAGGGCCCAGGTCAGTGGAGGTTTAGTTTAGTTTAATAGTTGGGCCTGGGTAGCCTAATTTAGTTTATTTTAGTTTAGTTTAGCCTTATTATTAGATTAGTTTAATTATTAGCCTATTAGTTTAGGTATTTAACTAGTTATTTATAGCTAGATAGTTAGCCTTAGGGAGGGCCTGGAGTTTTTTTCAGGCTCAGGTTCCTAGTTATAGATTTAGTTTAGTTTATTAGCCTAGTTTAGGGCCTAGTTATAAATTAATCTTTAATAATTAGTCATTAGTATTAGCCTAACTAGTTAGTAGTTTATTAGTTACTTTGGCTTAGCCAGTTACTTAGTTTAGTCTTAGGCCCAGGGCTCAGTTAGCTTTAGCTCATGGCCTAGGGCTCAGTAGTGGGCTTCATGGCTAGGCCCATGTAGTGGGGCCTAGGGTCAGTTTTAGTAAGCCTAGCTTATTAGCCTAGCTATAATTTGTTTTTAGTTTAGTTATTAGTATTTTAGTATTTACATTTATTGTTTTATCTAGTTTTAGTCCTAGTTTTAGGTGGTGGCCCAGCCTAGTTATTTATTAGTATTATAGTTAGTAATATTAACAGTGCTACTAGTTCTTAGTTAATAGTTATAGTTAGCAGTTAGTTAGTCTATAGGGCCTGGGTTAGGTTGTTAGTTTGTTAGCCTAACTTAGTCTTTATTAGCCTAGTGCCTTTAGTTTTAGGTCTTATTATCATTAGTCTTTAGTAGTTAGTTTAGTTAGTTTAATGGCCTAGTTACTAGTCATTTAGTTGGCCTAATTAGTTTAGCCAGTTAAGTTTAGTTAGTTTAGTTAATTAGTTTTAGTTGGTTAGCCTAGTTTTAATTTTATTTATTTTAGTTTTATTAGTTTAGTTAGTTGGCCTAGTTAGTTTAGTTCCTAGTTAGCTAGTCAGTTTTAGTTTTAGTTGGCTCATTAGTAGTTAGTTTTAGCCTAGTATTATCATTAGCCTAGGTTTAGTTTAATAGGCCAGCCTAGTTTATCATTAGTTTTAGGACAGTGTTAGTTTAGTAATCAGTTAGTTTAGGGTAGGCCTAGTCAGTTAGCCTATTGTGGCCTAGTCATTGGGTTGACTCAGCTCAGTCAGGCCTTCAGTACTCCAGTTTTAGTTGGTTAATAGTGAAATTCATTTTTTTAGCCAGTTTACTAGGCCTAGTCATTAGCCCAGTTTAGTTAGCTAGTTTTAATTAGCCTAGTATACTAGTTTAGTATCAGCCATTACATCTAACTAGTCATTAGTTATTATAGTCATTAGTCTATTTTATTAGCCTAGGGTTTAGGGCCCAGTAGTTAGTAGGGTTGAACCTAGCCTTTAGATCCATAAGCCTAGTAGCTCATTAAGTTAGGCCTATTAGTTATTTAGGCTCATTAGTGAGTTTATAGCCCAGCTAGTTTTGTAGGCCTCATGCCTAGGCCTGGGCCTAGAGTCAGTGTCATAACCACACATTAGTCAGGTCAGTCAGGTTGGCCTAGGCCTAGCTCTTAGTCTAGCAGGGGCCTTAAGCCAGTTGGCCTGGACTTTAGGGATCACTAGGGCCCAGTCATTTAGTTAGCCTAAGTCATTAATCAGGCCTAGCCTAGTCAATCAATCTAGTCTTTAACTTCTTTAGCCAATCATTTGTCAGGCCTAGCCTAGCTGGCCTTAAATCAGTAGGCTCAGTCAGGTCTTGGCCTAGCTAGCCCAAGCTTTAAGTTAACTAGCCTAGCCTTTAGCAAGCTCAGTCAGTTAGGGCCTAGGCCCAGCCTAGCTGGGGCCTAGTTAGCCTAGCTGGCCCATCCAGCCAGTCAGGCCAGGCTCAGGGCTCAGGGCCCAGGGTTTAGTTTAAGTATTAAGCCTAGTTAGGTTTTAAATTATTATAGTAGACAGTCAATTTGGAGGTGGTAGGGCATAGGGTAGGTAGTGTATGATTAGTAGTCAATTAGTTGGTAGTTAGTTAGAGTGGGTAGGTTTTAGGTTTTTATTAGTGTTTGTAAGTTTAGGGTTTAGGTTGTTTATTAGTTTAGTTTAGTTATTAGTTTAGTTAGTTTGTTTTAGTTTTTAGTTAGGTTTAGTTATTAGTTTTAGTTTTAGTTTAGGGTTTAGGGTTTAGCATTTATTTAGGGTTTAGGGTTTAGGGTTTAGGGTTTAGGTTTTAGGGTTTAGGGGTGTGCTAAGGTGTGTCATTTAATCAAAAGAATGGAATTTTGCATCCAAAAAAAATGTTCATTCTTCAATCAAATTTTATAAATTCTTTGCTTAAAGCGATTCATTTTAAAGTATAATGTAAGATAATATATTATATAAAAGCATATTAAAATATAATGTACATAACAATATAACTTCACATATATATGGATGTGGTGGTGTGTTACTAAATGTTATTGAACATTTTAGTATGTTTTATTTCTATTATAATACATTGGGTCAAAACTCACAAAAATATTAATTTGAAGGTTGAGATGGAAGAATTTGGCCGAATTGATGGCACACAATAAGAAGCAATAGCAAATTATGCTATTTTGTACCATTTTTAATAGAAAAATAACAATTTTATATCCAAAATGAACATTATTCATATTTTGAGAAATTTTGTTATTTGATCCTTTAAGTTATTCTAATGAGGTGTAATGTTAGACAATATATTATATAATAGCAAATTATAATATAACATCATATATTATAATATAATATAGTGTGTTAATTCACAATATAATATTTTTAGCATGATATTGTATAGTTAGTTTGAGCTTGCACCATCACAAATCATAAAATGTTGATTACAATGCTCAGATGATGTAATTTGAATGAATACATTGTTAGGCTTTTGGTTGAAGTATTAAAACTATGCATAAGAGAAGAAATAATATTTGATGAGAATTCCATGTCAAGGACATGGAGGGATATCTGCTAGGGGATCACACATGCATTGGACATGACATGTGAGGGGTCTATATCGGGGGCATAGAAGAAGAAAATCTGCTGGGGATAAGGTTTGAATTTGATTTGATTATATGATTTATGGAAAGAAGTTTTGCTAGGGATAAGAATCTATAATCCACCGAGGATTAAGATCGAATCAACTTTAATTTATTTTGTTTTAATTGATGTGGAGGCATATCTGCTAGAGATATGGGCTCGATTGGGGATCGGTATTTGAACCTTCCACTAGGGAAGTGTTCGCTATCCACTGGGATTAGATTAGGATTTGAGTTTGATTTCATATATTTGTTTGGGGATGTATCCACCGGGAATAAGAGTTTGGTTGGATTTCTTTGATTTAGATTTGGAGAGTTGGTTTAATTCCATTGGGGAGAGATTGGTTTTGAATTTGATTTCTATGCTTGACTTGTTTATATATGATTTGGGGCTCCACTGGAGAGAAAGGTGTGATTTAACTCCACTACGAAAAATCAGATTGGGTTTAATTTAATCTGAGTTAATGTATGGACTCGTGTGTTTTGGACCTACTAAGAAGGGGCTATATCAGCCTTGACCCCTCAAGTTTACAAATCCAAAGGGATAGTCTACTGACTGTGGGGTAGAGCTAGCCAACTTAAGGGGTT
>CM038216.1:32203739-32311260 GCA_021442155.1 Cymbidium sinense | reverse complement strand
GTAGGTGGCTAGAGATGGCAAGGGACTACTGAGGTGTTTGAAGGTGAGGGGTTGAGAGAGTGTAGTGAGCTGGCATGGGGTGTGCCCTCTCCCTTAGGTGGACCAATGGGTTTCCATGGGTGAACTCACCCTTTGTTGGCTAAAGCCTAAGCCCAACTGCTTTGGATTAGGTTGTGTTAGTGGTCCTCTTATCCAAGAAGAGCCAAAGGTGGCTGCCATGGGGTAAGGAGGTGGAGAACCCATCCAAATGTGGATTTTGTCCCATTTGGGTGGGTTAGTTCAATGGGTTTGACATAAATCAATTTCACCATGGGTTGGGTCTACTTGGGCAAGCCCATGGTGGCCAAGGATGAGTCATGCCAAGTTTGGTTGGGTTTAGCTAAATTTGACCCATATGGGTCAAATTGGTTCAATTGAGTTAAGTTGAACAATTTAACCAAATTGGGTCAAAGTGATGATTTGGGTGAGTTCAATTATCCACTTGGAGTGAATGAGTGTAATTATTTTGATTCAATTTGGGTTAGATTTGAATTTGGCTCACATGGTTCAATTTGGATCAAATGGGTCATGTTGACTAATTTGACCAAATTGGCCAAATTGGCTTGAGCATGGGTTATGTCTATGTTCAATTGATCATGGTGATTGGTTGGATGAATTGATTTGAATTAACTTGGATTATGGAGTGAATTAGTTCAATTTAATCCATTAGTTTAAATTAGTTGTTAGATTGCACAAATTGTATGCAATTGAAAGTTGGATTATGTTTAATATTGAATTAGTGAGTGGTTGGAAGAATTGGTTTCAATCAAATTGGTTTAGGGTTCTATTTAGTTCAATTTGACCCTTTAGGCCAAATTGGGTCAACTTGGGTCAAAGGGTCAATTGGATTGATTAGGTCCAATTGATTGTAGTGGAGTGTTCAATAATGATCTATAATCATAAATGAAGAGATTGGATGGATTGATTTGATCTAATGGGAGTTTAATTAGAGTTTGGTCTAATTACTCCTTTTTTGGTCACTTTGGGTCAAGTGATTTGTCAAGCTTTTGGACCAATTAAGGTTATAAATGGTTGGGGTGTGTCAATGATAAATTTAAAGTTGATTGGTTTCTTTAATTGCAATTGATTTGGGCTCGATAAGGTTTTGGCTCATTTGAAACATTTGGTTCAATTGGCTCGATAGCAAGTATTGGAATGGATTGAAATGATCTATTAATAATTAGAGTGATTGAGAAAATTAAGTTTGATTTAGTTTACCTGAATGGACTTTAGTTGAGTTATAGGATTATGGTGGGGTTAACTTGGGTTAAGGCCTAAGTTAGTTTGGCTTGGAGCTTGGATTAGAAAACCAAATTCGATTAAGATTAATTGAATGGGTTGAGTTGGTTTAGCTTATTCTACATGAACTTGAGTTTGGATGAGTGAATAGATATGAGTCTTGATTTAAGCCATGGGATGGATGAAACCTTCTATCACACAACCAAGCTAACATTTCATGCACATAATCATAGTCCCTCCCCATATATGAACATCTAAATGTTTAAAGTTATATCATATATTCTAGAATACACTGTCATAGATTCCAACCTTCAATAATCAAGCCTTAAACCCTCTCCTCTAACTCTAAATTTTAAACCTAAAAGATAGTGCTTTTAATTATTTCTCATTTTCAAGGCTTAAGCAACCTCACCTTTAACTTCCACTACTCACACTTAACTACAAACATCAAAAGAGCACTACACCATATGGAGTAACATTTTAATAGCATTTGGAACCTTTGCTCATTATCATTTCAAGGCTATATCATAATACATAAGTTATTAAAATTAGCATTAGTGTCATAACAAATAGTTCTAGATTCCTAAATAAGTTACGAACTACATGAATGACACATTATCATGATTATATATGATCTTGTTTTATTAATGTAAACTCTAGTTACATAGTCGAATCCCTTGAAATTCATTCTTTTATGTAAAAAAAGCAAGATTGAGGCAATTTGGTGCCCAAATTGACTATTTTATATGTTAAATTTATAGAAAATTTTGTATGTTTTACTAATGCTTGAGCAACTATTAAAAGAATTAAATTAAATTCTTGGGAGGCACTAGAATGGGGAATAAAAAATGTGATCAAATAATGGAGTTTAGTTTTTTATGTTCTCTTCCTCTTCTTCAAAGATCATCTTCTTTTAGATACAAAGATTTTGTTGATATCATGCTATAAACTTTATTGAATATCTTGATTTTTTATTAATGCATATAAATATATGACCAACATTAGCTTGTTAGAGATTATTTTAAAATTAAGTAGTAATCAAAATCATTGTGCTAAAATTTTTTGAAATTTCTATATAATAAAAATATTTATGGTATTGTATTACTGTATTATAACAGTCATAGTTTTCGTATTATAATGAACTTTTTTAGGTTGAATATATCACAAAGATGTTGGTGGGCTTCTCTTTGAAAATATGTATCATAACTTCCAAGAAATTTGATTAGATAATTTTTAAAATGAATTTCTAGCATTTGAATGTAATAAAGAAGGGTTAAACAACGAAAATTTATTAAGATTTATCATAGTGAAAGCAAAAAACCTTATAGCTCTCTCTCTCTCTCTCTCTCTCTCTCTCTCTGTGAGTGTGTGTGTGTCACACACATAGAAAAATGTCTTGATTCTCCTTTGTCATTTACTCAATCAAATTATGTTCTTTTTATTTTTCATTTTATTTCCACCTCGTAACTAGATTTAATAATACCATATAAAAAATTCTAGGGTTAACTCAACTTTGGTAGTTAGTAGCAATCAATCTTTATGAGAAGATAACTCTTTAATTATTTTATTACATAAGTGATCAAATGTGGCTTTATGTGCTAAATTTTTGTAAAAATTGTTACTTGATTTGTGCACATTTTTGTGTTGGCCATATATTTTTATGTATATATTTTATGGAGTGTTTACTACATTAAATATTTGCATACTATATTAGAGATATATGCATTTTTTTGTAGGAGGCCATGTCTAAAGTGGAGGGGGTTGTAATGATTAATTCTATAATAACACTTTTCTATATGTGCTTGCTAGCTCACCCCTTTCATCAAGCATAGTCTAATTTATGGTGCATGCTATATTTAGAAAGTAAATCAAAATATAAATTTTTATTCGCAAAAAAATATTAAGAAGTTATTTTCTTTGTGAGCGAGCTTAATGGTTAGTCCTTTAGTTCTTCTTAGTGGATGAATGATTTATTCATTTTACTATTTGTATAAGCCTACTCATTCTAATCTTAAATTCATAAAAACATCTCATTCTACATATTTATAATTTTTGAAAACCATTCCTAGTCCGCATATCCCTTAAATAAATCATAATCCCCATCTTCTATCACCCAAGAAAGATAACATTTCCTTCTTATAGTCATTGTTTCTACCCATAAACAAACACCTAAATATTTAGAGTTATGCCATCCATTATAGAACACACTACCATACATTCATACAAACTTCAAGAGACTTAAATGCCATTAACCCTCTTATTTATTTAACTCTAAATTGTATACCTAAAAGAGAATGCTTTTATGTATGACTCATTTTAATGGCTTAAGCAACATCACCTTTAACATCTACTACCCCACCCTTAACTACCAACTTCTTAAGAGCATTGCACCATATTAGAGGTAGATGTTTACAACATTTGGAACCTTTGCTCATTACAATTTATAAGATATGTAAAAATCTAGAAATTGTTAAAATTAACTTTAGTGTGATAACAATAAGTTCTAGACTTCCTAACTAAGTTAAGATAACTAAACTAGCTACACACCATCACAATTCAAAAGGATATTTTTATTATTTTAATGTCAAATTTAGCTCTGTAGTCCAAATCCCTTGAAATTCATTCTTTTGTGCAAAAAAAAAGCATGGCATCAAGGCAATTTTCTATCAAAATAGGGTATTTTATATTCTAAATATAAGGAACATTGTGTAATTTTAGCTTGAGTTTGAGAAGCTATTAAAGGGATCAATTTAAGTTCTTAAAAGTATTGAAACTGTTATAGTATTCACATTATAAGATTGAAAATCTTTAGCTTGAGTTTGAGAAGCACTATGGTAGAGAAGATTGAAAATGTTATCAAATAAAGGAGTAATAATTAAAGTCATTGTGCTTGAAAAGTATTGAAACTTCTATATAATAAAAATATTCCCATCATGGTATTATTGCAATAATAGTATTCACATTATAAGAAATTATGTTTTAATTGAATATATCACATAGATATTAATAGAGTGCCCTTCAAAATATATTTCTTAACATTTCAAAAATCTAGTTAAATATTTATTTAAATCAAATCTATAGCCTTTAATTGAAATAAAGAAGAGTTAAACAAGGAAATTTAATATTTTTTCATACTAAAATAAAAACACACACAAACATATTAATTCTCCTTTATCATTTACCCAATAAAATTTGGTACTTTATTATTCTTTATTTTACCACTTCATAACTAAATTTAAAAATTTTATTTAAATAATTCTAAGGTTAACTCAACTTTGGTAGTTAATTAGTAGAAGTCCTTATGAGATGATAACTCTAACTATTTTTTTGCTTGTGTAAAAATTTGATTTTGTGTGCTAAATTTTAGTTAAAATTTATACTTTAGGTACTGAACTCTACATATATCCCATACGATGAATCAGTAAATAAAGCAAATTTGTACTACAAATGTGATGATGTCTAGATTAAAGTCAAAAGATATCATCATTCAACAAAATTGATCAAAATATTCTTAGATTTCCAAACAAACTATATTAACATGTCTTAAATATAAAAATAGACTATGGGAGTCCTCTCACATTATCTAACGATCACTTAATTGAGGTGATGTGTCCTTAGTATAATTTCATGCATATTAAAGTCAAAAGGCCTTGATGACAACCAAGCAACCTCCATTTGCAAAATTAATTTTGCTGATATCTTTGAAATGTCAAAATTTAGGGCCCTCCGCAATCTATACAACTAGGTCAGTGTGAGTGCCAAGCAAAGGAGCTAAAATAACCTTGATTAATGCTAAAGCAACCCAAAAACCTCTGAGTATAAAATAATACATCATTACATTGAAATATCTTTATTAAAAATAAACAAACATATTTCCTAAGGTGTTGTTCAACTATAGCACCTAAGATGTGGGAATTATTATAAAAATAATTTAAAATAATAATAATAATAATAATAATAATAATAATAATAATAATAATAATAATAATAATAATAATAATAATAAAGAAAAAGAACACATTTTTATGTTGTTCCACCAAACCCAAAAACTGCTTATGCTCAATGGCTAGAAATTCACTAAATCAAAGTTGATATTATAACAAATCTCTCATATTCTCCTTCACGGGCAAGTACAACACAATACTATACTTTCCTTAAAGGGCAAGTACAACCCAACAATGTACTTTCATTAATGGGCAAGTACAACCCAACAAGAAAATAAGAAAGAGGAATATAAAAGTATCTAACTCTCAATTTAAAAGTATTTTGCTCATAACCAACTACAACAATATTAAAGCAAGTGAAAATACAAGTAAGAAAGAGAGCTCACTTTAGTTTGTATTTAAAATTGAATGCAATGATAAAACATGAAAGATGTATATGATGCAAGTGAATATTTAAAATGTTTGAAAAGAATATAAGAATTTGAAATCATAATGATTTAATCAATGATCTAAAGTGTGGCACAATAAAATTTGGAAACTAAACCATCAACTTTTCTTTAAATTATTGAGTTTTGAAAAAATCAAATGAATATTCAATATTAAAGCACATAAACTCAATTGAAGTCTCTTTAAAAAAAACTATCACAAAAAAAGATGAGACAATTTAAAGGAAAGAACTTTTACCTACTCATAAGAGTACTTTATGAAATAATCAACACAAAATTAATCTCATTTAAGGATATGTACGAATGATGAAGAGAGGAAGATTTGCAAGCACAAAGCTTTAACCAAGCATAATTAAAGATTTCAGCTAACCTGAAAATGTGTATGAATATATGACTTAAGCACAAAATAAATTGACAAAATTATAAGAAACCATAAGCCAAGAAAGAGATCAAAGTCACACACCCATGAATAGCAAAAAATAAATTAATAGAATCTTGAACGGCTCTCGGCCAAAAGGATTTGCACCTCCAACTTATTTTGGGTGAGCTTCAAAGCAATCACTTGTAGTAAGGAAGAGGAAGGATAATGAAGAGGTTCGCACTTGATTCACCAAGAGAAATCTCCAAGAAAATTTTAGCAAGGGTTCAATCAAGAGAGAATAACTTAGTCTTAAGAGCATTATAAATAAGAAAAGGAATCAAGGGGTTGGCCAAGAAGAGGAAAATATGAGGAAAAATACTTTAGAAGTAATTTAACTTAAATCAAAATAAAATTAATTTGCATGATGAAGGGTTCCACCAAGACAAAGAAGAGGAAATCTATTTGTAAGAAGTTTTAATTTGAATTAATCAAATTGAATTTCAATTGCATGATAGAGTTCAGCCAAGGAAACTTGGAGGTAAAATATATATGTAAGCAATTCAAGTTGAATCAATCAAATTAATTAGATTTTGCATGATGGAAATTAAGGGAACTTGGAGGAAAGATTTATAAAGTGTTTAAATTTTAATCAATTCATCTCATGACAAGATCTCCAAATTAATTTTTAAAGTTAATTAGCATGTGGATCGGCCAAGAAAGAGAGAAGAAAGGGTGAATTTGAATTATTAGCAAACAATGCATAAAACCATTAATTAGCTAAGTAAATAGGCAATAATTCAAATTTGATTAATTAAACTATGTAATAGATAGGGTCGGCCAAGGGAGTTTTTATGATGGGATTCAATTAGTATTCAATGCAATATCATGGAATATTCAATCAAACTATCTTGATTGAATGAAGGAGGGAAAGATATGATTCTAGAACATTTTAAATTAAATAAATTAATTATTAAAATTTGTCCAAGATACATTTTAAAAAATAAATTAGATTTATTTTAATGTACTTAATTTCAATTAAATGATGATGAATCAAATCTAGGAGAATTCAAATCAATATTCATTATGTGATTAATTTAAATTTAACTAAAGATATGGACATGGGAAGTTTCCAAAAATAAAATTTATATAAAAGGAAAGAATATAATTCTATAGCTTATTTTAATTAACTTAAATAAATTAAATTAAATCAAATTAGCTCAATTAGAGTAGCATACGATCAGCCACAAACATTCCATAAAGAGCTAAGTTCAAATTTGCACATGTAAGCAAAAGAATATTTAATTTGAATTCAAAATAATTTAAATTAAAGATTTAGATTAATGAATTTTTAATTTAGAAAAAAGGATTATGGAAATAATTTTCATAGATCTCACATGATTTATTTTTCAAATAATCATAAAAATATTAAGGCAAAAAGGTTTAGGATGAGAGATAGGATTGGAGAGAGAAAACTAGGAAAATAGGAGAGAGAAAAATAATACATTAAATAATTTTTAGATAATTTAGATTCATGCATTGAATAAATGTAAAATGAACATGACTAATCATTAAAATAATTTAATGAAATGTGAATTTAATTTAACATGCATGAGAACACAATAAATGGAACTAAGTTTATGCATGTAGTTCACATTATCAAAAATGAATAATTTGTAGAATTATTAAGAATATGAAATGTAGACTTTATGAATAATTCTAAAATAAATTATTTTGAAATAAATGAATGATTTATTTTATTTTAGTGAGCTTTTCATTTTATTTAATATTTTTAATCCTAGAAAAATTCCCACCCAATTTAAGTCCAATAGCTTTAGCATCTTAAAATCTCTAAAGAACTTGTAGTTGAAGAATTTTCATGCACACTTGAATTTAACTTGATTAATAGCATTTAAACAGGTGATTGTTATCACCAAAACCCATCTCATATGAGGTGGGGCTCATGAAGTCAACAATCTTACCCTTTTTGATGATGACAAACCTATGTTGGTGTTAAATAGTGATGAAGGTGCATAATGATCTTTCATCAACCATTGGACATATAATTTACATTATGATAAATTATAGCAAATAAATAAACAAGATTTTAAATAACTTAACAATTTTAAGCCAAAATGAAGTAAGAATATAACATGAGTATAACATGAAAAATATCCCATAAAACTATGAATTATAAATAGAAAGAAAACTAGCATACTATTTTCTCCCCCTTTTAACAACATAAAAAAGATTTAAAAATGAACAACAATAAAATTACATGCTTGGATCTAACAAGCCTAACATGCATCTTAGGGTACAAAATCATTCCTTAGGTAATGACTTAGTAAAAATATTAGGAATTTACAATTTTGTGTTAATAAAATCAATATTCACATCTTCTTTACTCACATGATCTTGAATAAAGTGATGTTTGATTTCTATGTGTTTAGGTCTAGAGTGTTGGATAGGATTTTTTGTCAAACAAATTGCACTAATTTTGTCGTACTTAATAGGAATTTGATCTAGCATGATTTTAAATTCTTCTAATTATTGCTTCAACCAAAGAACCTGAGCAACACAACTTCTAGCAGCTATATACTTAGCTTCAATAGTTAAAAGAGCAATGGAGTTTTATTTTCTAGATGGCCATGGTACTAAAGATTATCTTGAAAATTAATATTTTTGGGATGCGTTTTCCTATCAACTTTAAAACCTCTAAATTCAGCATCAAAATAAGCAATCAAGTCACATGAAAGTGAATTTTTAGGATACCAAAAACCTAACCTAGAAGTGCCAAATAAATAATGGAACATACACTTAACATCAATTAAATGATATTCTTTTAGAGAAGCCTAAAAATGAGCACATAAGCATACAACAAATATAATATCAAGCTTACTAATAGCAAGATACAAAAGAGAACCTATCATACTTCCATTTAGTTTTTGATCAACTGGTTTTCTTGACTCATCTAAATTAAGTTTAGTGGGGATCTTGGGAGTCTTATTGGATTTAATTTTTTTTCATAACAAATCTATCTATGAAGTCATTAGTATAGTGATTTGATAAATTAAAGTGCCTTTTTCTTAATGCTTTACTCGAAGCCCCAAGAAAAACTTGAGTTCACCCATCTTGCTCATCTAAAATTTGTTAAAAATTAAAGATGAAAACTCAATGCACATAAATTCATTTATATTACCAAATAAAATATCATCCACATAATTTTGAAAAATGATCAAGTCATCACCAAAATTCTTAAGAAAAAGGTGGTATCTACTTTACCCTTCCTAAAGCCATGATCTTTAATAAAGCTACTCAATCTATCATACTAAGCTCTAAGAGCTTGTTTCAATTCATACAATGCTTTATTTATTTTAAAAACATGATAAAACAATTTTAGGTTTTCAAAACTAGGAGACTACTCTACAAAGACATTTTGATCTATAAATCCATTTTAAAATGAGCTTTATTACATCCATTTGAAATATTTTAAAGTATTTGTAATAGGCATAAGCAAGGAGCAATCTACATGCTACTAATATAGCTACATGATAAAGGATTCTTTAAAATGCATCCCTTCAATCTGAGTGTATCTTGAGCAAATAATCTTGCTTTATTCCTAACAATGTGTCCCAAGTCATCTAATTTATTCTGAAAAACCCCATTTTGTTCCTATAACATTTTGATCTTGAGGTTTAGAACTTCGATTCTAGATCATTTCTTACAAACTGATTTAACTTTTCTTCCAAAGCTAATCCAATAGTTATCCTCCCAAGCTTCATTTATTGACTTTGCTTTAATCTCAAATAAGAATGTATAATGATTCATCACTTAGATTTATTTTCTAGTTCAAACTCTTTGGGAAGGGTCTCTAGTAATCAAGTCTTTATAATGATTCCTAATGAATTTCTAATCTTTGGGTAAAGAATCAACTACATTTTCTAAAAATCATCTACCTCATCTTCAATCACATCATCTTTAATAGAATCTATAGGATTTTCATCAAATATGACATGTACTGATTCTTCAACAATCATATTTCTTTTATTGTAAACTCTATAAGATCTACCATTCAAAGAATATCCTAAAAAGATACCATCATCGAATTTACTATCAAATTTTTCTATCGATTCTTTACCATTATTTAAAATGAAGCTTTTACAACCAAAGATATCAAAATAACTAATCTTAGATTTCTTACCAAAGAATAACTCATAAGGAGTTAATTTTATCATGGTGGTGAATTTGATTTTATTTTATTTTAGTGAGCTTTTCATTTGCTTTAATATACTTAACTCTAGAAAAATTTCCACCCAATTCAAGCCCAATAGCTTTAGCATCATGAAATGACTAAAGAACCTAGAGTTGAAGAATTTTCTTGCACACTTGAATTTAACTTGATTAGTAGCATTTGAACATGTGTTTGTTATCATCAAAATCCATCTCATGTAAGGTGAGGCTCTTGAAGTCAACACGAGGTAGTCACACTAGAATATTCATCAAAATTACCACATATTTTAAGAAAATGATCAATTAATCCAACATAATTCTCTCAGGCACCACCACCCAAATCAAGTTAAGCCCACTCCTTCACATGCCCAACTTGTTTTCATCTCCTTATCTTTATAATCTCCTAAAATGACATGCTATTTTTTTTAATCTTCTTCATTCTTATCTCATAGTTCATCCTCACTGAGCACTTTCAATTTCTTTTCTTTCCTGCTCATTTGTCCATATTGCACATCACCAAAGCCAAACTCCCCTCTCTGTCAATTCTTTGAGCTCCCAGCATAAACATCTCCTCCATCTATTATCCCTTCTATTCGATGAGTAGGTAAATAACACCGCAGACCTTATGAGTGCTCATCTCCTTTAACTCCTTGCTACACATTAATAAATCACTCCATGATTATCTCATCTCTGTGTTGCATAGCACTTGAGGCCAAGACATAAATCTTGATTTCATGCAATCTGGACATCCATCCAAGCCTCCATGTGCTCTCCTTATTCTTTCTTACCATGCACTGCTTCCTCCACTAAATCTAATGCATCACCTCTCCTCTCATTTCTTCATTTCATTGTAAATTCAAATAACTGTAGCCTCTTAACACTTACAACCCACTAACAAGCTTGAAACTCCAAAATTAAGGACCCAACAACTCTCTTTCACTCTTTCATATCTCTTTCACTAAACATAAAGAATTCTATTCTCCTTATTATTTTCTCTCTCTTCTTCAAAATTCATGCATCTCATCATCGCCTTGATTTATGTGATAAGGTATAAAATACCCCAAACCAAAATCTTAAAATTGCTAATGTGATTGGTGGGACAACTAGAACTTGTGCATGTTTTTGTTTACAAAACTAAGAAAGCTCATATGAGATGCTCATGACATAGTTGGTAATCTCTCGTAGTCACTTTCTTGGCATGATAGGGAAACTATAAATAATTAATTTTGGTGTAGATACCCCATGTACTTCTTTCCTATTTAGTGAGATTTTTAATAATTATAGCTGATATTACTACATCGACTATGCACACCTTTCTTGGCATAGTGGGAAGCCTAGACTTTAGATGTACTCATATATGGGGATGCCACTAGTAGATTGTCAAAAAACTTTCAAACTCTAAACTGATACAAGACTTGAATAGGACTTAATAAAAGTATTACGTGAACTAAAAAGCAACATAAATTTTCTTTAAATTAAGCAATGAATAAATATTGAAATTAAAAGTGAAATCTCTAGAATATTTAGTGTAGTCAAAGTAAGAAGCATAAAGTAATATAATTCATTAAAGTTGATTGCAAAGGAGAGATCACTCAATCTCCCTAGTTAACCAACCACTAAGCTCTAATCTAAGAGTTTCTTCACTCCAATATTTTCACAAAATAATAATAATCATTTTTATTCCATAGATAAAACACTTTATATAGGTTACTAAACACCCAAAGGGTGTATCCTTCGAATAACAATCTTTAAAAATTGCCTTAAACTGAACTAGATGGAATGTAGAGCCCATGATAGAAAATAATGCAAAGGCACTATCCTCTCTATCTCTAGAGGTAAAATATAGTAAACATAGAGCCATGGTGCCAAACTAACACCTAGACATGTTAGTACATGATTTCAAGTATTACTTAATACAACACTTAAACATGATAATCCATATTACCTAATACAAATTATAACATAAAAAATATAAATAAAAATCTTAATAGCCTTGTTTTATATTAAGATCTTATAGGTCCTCTTCCTTCCTTACTTCCTGTGCATCAATTCCCCTAGATGCTAAAGAACTCTTCTTTGAAGTTGGAATCATGGAGGTCTTCTGAAGCTTGGGAGGAAGACTCTACACCTTGTATGAAGTTAACCAAGTATCCTCACTTGGTTCATTGTCTTTCCATCTAATTAGGAATCATTAAATAGTGCCACTATTTGATGATGTTTCAACTAATGATGTTCTCCACTTTAAAAAAATATTAGATGGATAGATACCTACAAATAATTTTATCTACTCTTATAAAAGTAGCATCCTACAAATTTGGAGGTTAGTGACTCTTTAAAAGATATTAGATCTTCCACATAAAAAAAGAAGCTAATAAACATGTTAGGGAATATTCAAGAATATAAACATTAGAACCAAGTATATTAATAACTTTAAATGGCTCACATTCTCTCACTTGTAACTTTTAATATTTGGTAGAAAGAAATCTCTTGGGTAGATGCATACAAGATATAATCACTATCTTATATTCCTTAAAAATTTTATTTTGTTTTTTTTTCAGCATACTTAATTTTATGTTTCAAATTATCTTTTATGTTTTCATGAGGCTAAGAAAATTATATGCAAATATATATATTTTTAAATCAAAAATGCATGTAGGTGCTAGTTAGATCAATAGACATCTTAAGAATATACCCATAAACTATTTCAAATGGTGCTATGGGTTAATTTGGTTGTACTATTGTAAGCAACTTTAGATGTTGACAATGTTAAATCCCAATTTTCTAAGTTCTAACCAAACATCTTAATAAGTTTCCTAAAGTCTTATTGACTACTTCTATTTGTCCATCGATTTGTGGGTGAAATGTAAATGAGAATTTCACCACATTAACTTTCATAGGGTCTTCCAAAATATGATACAATTTTAACATCTCTATCAGACACTATGATAGATGGAACTCCATGTAACTTTACAACCTCTTTAAATAACAACCCAAATATATATGATGCATCATTTATTTTGATCAAGGTAAATAGTGTGTCATCTTAGAAAATCTATTCATAGCCATAAAATTATTTTCACATCCTTTAGGTGTCCTCAGAAAACCTAAAATCAAATCCATGGATATAAATTCCCAAAGTTGAGATGGAGTAGGTAAAGATGAGTAATATCCTACCTTTTGTTTTGTAGCTTTGACTTGATGATATATATAATATTAATAATATGTTCAACATCTCTTCTTAGATGACTAGTAAAATCTTCTTAACCAACCAAATTTGTGGTCATTGATTTACTAAAAATTTCTTATTCATGGATATTATAGGGATTCATAACTTCTTTCCATTGTGAAGATAACTATCAAAAATTACAAAGGAGCTTTTAAAAGTTAAGAGTTTGGATTTGTACTCTGGGTAAATTATTTAGAAATCAGGGCAAATCTTTTCATCTTCCATTAAAGTATCAAATCTAGGGATTTGAAATTCCAAGGATAAAACTACTAGAGATACTTTAAATAAGATATATGCTTGTTTGTTTTCTGCACCAAGTTTATGTTTAAGTATAAAATAATTCTTGGAGGTATTTGACCCACTTAGCATATCTATAATTTGGGTTCTTTTAAGTGTTGATGAATTTTAGAGCATGATGAACCTTATTCAAAATAAACTCCTTAAGTAAAAGAAAATATCTCTAGTGCTTAATAGTTTAAATGCTCATATAAAACTTTCAATAATATGTACAATATCTTTATTTAGTGTCATTCATTTTTTTACCGAAGAAAGAAATATGATGGTTTTCTTGACAAAACACTCAAGGGTGTATCTTTTAGAATAACTCTAATGGGATAAAACCATCTAAAAAATTGAACCAAATGGAACATGGTGCCTAAGCACTAGAAGACTAGTACTAAGTCATCATACTCATTCTCTAACCATAAAATATAACAAACATAGTGCCATGGCATAAGACCAACACTAAGGCTATGACATACTATTAAAACATAATATGTAAATTAATACTATACATACAAATAAGTTTCAAGTGCTAATTAGAAGAAATAATTTTAGTAATTTATTATTTTCATTCACATTATTAAATTCATAAATTATATCTGTTGAATTACATGATTTCAACCACAATATAAATAGAACACTTAAACATGATAAAACACGTCACCTAATAAAAATTATAACAAATAAAATACATATAAAAGGTCTAAATAGCCTTATTCGTTTGATTGGGATCTTGTAATAGGTCATCTTTCTTAATATCTTCCTTGATGTGCTACATCAATATTAACATAAAAATTAATTCAAGAAGAAGACTCAAACATAAATGAACATATAGGGTAGTAAAAATTGACTTGAAAACTCTCTCCTAAGTGATGAGCATGACCTCCTTGCACTAGAAACTTTAGAATACTCAAAGAATTGAACAAATTTGAATAAAATGAATTGAACCTGCCCCTTTATTTATAGTTAATGAAAGATGATTTGTCATGGCTGCTAAGTATTTTAAACCATATAAAAATAGAAATCACCACTCATTAATAATAAAAAATATAGGATTAGACTTGATTAATAAAGTCTATCATTGAACCTATAATTCATCCATATGCACCAACATGAAGAAGTTATCATAAAATTTAAAGTGTGATTCATGTGAGCTACTTGAAAATAAATATCTATAGGGATTTTCAAATTTTTGATTAAATGTGAAGATCACTGGGTTTAAAATTATTCCTAATTAAATTAATATGCCATCAAATCTACATTCCTAATAAAAGTATTTTGAAGTCATTAATTAAGTCTTTAATTGAAACCTTGCATCCATTATGAAGTGATACTATGTGTAGCTCAAACACTCTAAAATTTGTACAAGAATTTAAATAATAAAAAAATTTACATATCTCGAGGTACTTTTAAGAGCGAGCTTATTGCATCAGGTATCATTAGGTACTACTGGTGGAATTCCTTACATTAATGTTGGAAACCCAAATGACACCTAAGTACCTCAATTAAACTTTGCATAATGATCTCTCCATAATGATAAGCAAAAGCATTGACAAAACTTTAGTAAGCATCTCTTATTGAAAAATCAAAACTACCTTAAGAGGGGACATCATTTCAAATAGTATTTTGAAACACTTCAATTTTATTGTTGATATTATGTATCACTAAGGTTGGAAAATAGTGAGGTTTTTCTTCTTATAAATGGTAAGTAAAATTTCAACAGGAAAAAACTAAAATAAACTATAATGAATCTAATACACCTCTCTACACATGTGTTAATTGTCAGATCTTAAAATTAAACAAACTTATGTTTCATCTCACTTCGAAATGTGCATAAACATATTAAAATTTTATATAGATTTTTAAATTTAAATTTATTTATCAAACCCAAATAACCCATATATGCCTTCGAAATGTGTTAATTATCTAGATTTAGTGTTTGAGGATGTTGCACAAATTAAAACTAATTATTCATAAGTTTCAACTTTCTTTGAAATGTGCATGAACATATTGAAATCCTATAAAGATATTTAAATTCTAATTTATCAATCAAACCCAATAACCCACATGGGCCATGACATGTGCTAAATTTTTATAGCTAGTATATGAGGATGTTGCGTGGGTTGAATATAAAATTAATATAGATTATCTAATGTTTTAGTTTGGTCTTTGGATTTGGTCTATAAAAAAATCTATTAATATTGTTATAGTATTAACCCTCTGAATGAATCTTTAAAGAGCTAATTCCATCATGTAATTATGAGATAAGCCCATTAATATTATCATAACATTTTCACTTTGAGAGAATCTTTGATAAGATGTTTTTGTCATATGACTATTGAATAACTATGTTTAGCTAATACCTTTATGATAATGATGTTGACAATAGATTTCAATCATATTAACAATCATTAGATAGAACAAACTGTGAACATATCCCACCCCCACTCCTCCCCCCACTACTCCCATAACTCAACCACATAATGGTACCACTAGTCAAGCCCAAATTGAAACCACAACCTATGGAGATTCAACTCTTAATAAGGTCCAAAAAATTACACAACAATAGTAGCAAGAATCCCAATACTATATACAACTTTTATAGCAAAAATAACAACTATAGTAGAAAACAATTGGTGATTCAACTATAAATGAAATCCACCAATCTATACAATAATTACAAAATGATAATCAACAAACTCGCCAAGTTTTCTCCTAAACTTACCAAGTAGAAACTAAAAGGGAAAGATCTAATGGATCATACTAAATCTGAACTACTCCATGAACCAAACATTGTAGTAGATAAACACTTTCTTAGAAATTAAAATCCAAAATAAATGAAGGGTGGGTTCAAGTTAGAGAGCTAGAAGTGGGAACTTAAGGATTACTTAAGGATCATCCTACCAAATTAAAAGATCTAATAGTAATGATAATCTACCAACTCTTGGCAACAAAGCCTTATCTAAACCACCCCCATGAATTTTATAATTTGGAATGTAAGGGATATTGTTAAATCCAAATTGAAAGCTAGACTAAACATACTCAATAATACATACAAGCTACGTATCATTGGTTTACTAGAACCCATGATTCTCAATCTGCAACCATCAAGTTTAAAGAAAATATATAAGATGCTTGGCATCTACATCATCTTGAACAACAAAATTTGGATTATGTGGAAATCTCCTTTTCATATAGAAATTATGATTGACAACCCTCAATTCATCCATGCCAAAGTAACCTTTGATGATACAATTTTGCAATGGTTGTATAGATGCTCATAGTGGGAGGAAGGACCTTTGGAATCAATTAATTTAGATTAGGGGCCTAATCAACTCATTATGGCTTGTTAGAGGAGACTTCAATATGATAACATCAACCAAGGAAAAGAGTGGAAGACAGCCACCTAACCCAAGATTAGTTGATAAATTTGTGGATCAAATCCTGCAAGTAAATTTATTTGATGCAAGTTACATAGGTAACAGATTCACATGGAGGAGAAGAAGAACACATGAATGCTTCGATAGTGTGCTTCTTAATGCTTTATGGAAACTACAAATGTAGAATACTTCCACTCACCACTTATCAAGAGCTACTTCTAACCATTCTCCTTTACTCATTTAGGTTACAAGGACTCAACCCACCAAAACTTTATATTTCAAATTTTATAATATGTAGTCCCTCCATAAGGACTACTTAGCTTTGCTAAGGGAGTGTTAAAATTTAGAAGATAGAGGTTGGTGTAGACTTTATACACATAAGAAGGCATCAATTCAGCTTAGAAGATAAAATAAAGAATGCTTCTTGAATCTCCACAACCAACTAGGCCAAGCATACGAAATTGTTAGATTGTTAGAGGAGCAATTGATATCTAAATATAGTGAAAAAGCTAATGAGGACCTCACATAAGAAGTAGAAGATTTAAACTAAAAGCTCATGTTGTTAGAATTACTTTGGGCCCAAAAATTTGCTAGAAAAGGTCTCTTTGAGGGAGAAAAGAATACCAATTATTTCCAGGCATTGATAAAGAAAAGAAAAGAACAAGTCTTAATTTCTAGAATCAAGTCTACTAGAAATAAATTGCTATCAGAGTAGTTTCAAAAACAAGCATATGGTATTTAATTTTATAAACAACTATTAACACCTAACATCACATCTTCTTGCCATACTAAAGATTGTCTTATTCCTAATGATGATCAGATTAGCATTCATTAAAAATTTATAAGAGAATCAAGCAAGTAGTATTCTCCTTCTCCATTGATAAGGCACCCAGTCTAGATGATTTAATGCATGTTCTTGCCAAGCATCATGGAATATTTTCAAAAAATGAGGTAAGCTATTCAAGAATTCTTCAAAGGTAGTTTTATGTTAAAATTCTTTTCTCTTTCACCATCATCCTAAACAAAAGATTCCATACAAATGGATATGTATTGACCCATATGCATTACTAGAACTATTAGCAATATTGTAGGAAAAATTATATCTTTGAGGTTGCAACCATTATTTCCCAACATTATCTCTCTCAATAAAAGTGCTTTCATCAAGAGGAACATTAGTGAAAACACCTTGCTTGTCCAAGAACTTCTCAAGGATCTCAATGCCAAATGTAGGAGCCATAACCTAGGAATCAAGCTAGACAACCATAAAGCCTTTGATACAATTCAATGGAAATTCATTGAAAAGGTTTCGCATGCCAAAGGTTTCATTGGTGAGTCAATCAATCTTATTATGAAAACCAACACAAATAACTTCTATTCAATTCTAATCAATGGTACCAAGGCATGCTTCTTCAAATACACAAGGGGACCAAAGTATGGAGATGATTTGTCACCCACCATATTCATCATTATAATGGATTACTTCTCCAAAATACTAAACAACATGATAAGTGTCACTCCATCCACTCAATATCACACTAGAGGAGTCATCCCTATTCTCATCTAATGTTTACTAATGAAATTCTCATATTTTGTAATGGGGGCAAAGAAATTTATAAGGAAAGTCTAGAATACCATCAAGATTTTTGAGGAGCACTCAAAAGTAAAGATTAAGAGAAAACTCACATTTATATCTTAGCAAATAATCAAGAAAAGCGGATACTACCCATTAGATATCTGGGCAACACTATATACACTATAAGAATGAAGATAGTTTACTTCAATGAAATAATCACTAAAATCCAAAATAGAATACTTTCAAGGAATAACCATCTACTTTCTTACGGGGGCATACTATCTCTAATTCAAAGTATATTGAGTTCCCTCCCTCTACACATTCTCCGAGGTCAATATACCTATGGGCATCTAAAAAAAGAATTGAATATACTTTAATTACATACTTTTTGAAAGGTAATGGAAAAGGATATCATTGGACAAGTTGGAGGGCATGCAAGCATAAAGATAATGTCAGCCTTAGATTTAAATCCTTATAAGACAACATTCATTACAACTCCTTGAAATAATGGATAAAACCTAGGTAAGTCACTACCTTATGAGCCAAGTTTAGGATCACAAAATATTGCAATAAAATACATCCAATAGAGATCCAACAAAAATCAACTAACTCCCCTCTATGGAAGAAGCTACTAAAAGTTGGAGATATTGTGGAGAAATTTATAAGATGGCTAATTGGGAAGGAAGCATCAACTTCTAGCATGACATTTGGTTTCAAGAGGAACCATTAGGCATTTTCCAGCATATGGTTAAAGGATTTTTCATGTTGGCTAGCAACCTTGAACAAAGGATGAGATATTACAAGTCTGAGGATATTGTTTGAAATTTTCCACATTCCCTTCAACACTACCAAAAGGATAAACTACACATCACATGTTTGTGGGGAATTGCTCATAAGCATGCTACATGAAGCTACATCATCTTTAACTTTCAATTCATGGGAAAGCTCATAGTTTCTATATCTATTTCTTCATTCTTATTTGAGCTATTTAACAACGCTTTACTAGTAGAGGAACACCTAAAAAAAAGAGGTACATCTAGCTACAAAATTTCAATTTTGTAATGATGAGGATTCGGTTGATCACATATTCTTGCATTTCCATAAAGCCAGAGTTTAATGGGAGAGGAAGTAATCTCATTTTGGGCTACTGAATTTAATCTAGCAATCAGGTAGCATCAAGGATTTGTTCTTCTCATGGACAAGTAGGAGCAACCACAAACATCATAAAGACTATTTAAGGATCATCCTAATTTTAATTATATGGCATATTTGTCTAGATAGGAATGAAGTAAACTACAATAACCACTCAAGATGTATTGAATCCATTGTCCATCAAATTCTCACTCAAATTTAGAGAGCTTTAATTTATAGAAGCATGCATTGAGAAAATAATGGAAACAACCCACATTTTCATTTTAATTAAGGTTCTTGTAAACTGGTCTTCTAGATTAAACCAAAACTGCCTTGGCTCAAGATCAACATTTATGGTTCCTTTAACATTAAAGGTAATACTATAGGCTTGGGAAGAATTGTCAGGGACTAGAATGGAACATGATATGCACCTTCCACAAACCGTGCAAATTAGTAAACTCCTTATATGCCAAAGCAGACGACCTAAATTATGCAATGAAAATCTCTCAAGCTTTCCCCAACCATATATGGATAGAAACTGATTCCATTTGCCTTTTGAACATTGTTAATAGAATTTTTGAACCTCCATGGAACTTGGTTTACATATTTGATTCTATTTTGAAGCCATGCTCGCACACATGTCATGTTTTCTCATATCTTCCATGAAGGAAAATGTGCAACTGACCATCTAGCTTGGATTGGTGAGGTATTATAGTTGCATCCATCTCCTTTTGTGCTCTTAATAGCATGAAGCCACTTACGTTTAGTGACAAACTCAACTTAACTTACATTAGAGGATAACATTGAAACAACACTTTTTAATGAAATCCATACTTTTTTGAAAAAAAAATCAATGGGGTCATCATTATTAAAATTTCTAAAGTGTCAATGATTAATCATCTCAAATCTAATTTCTTAAAATTTATGACTCCATGAGTCCCATGATATAATTATTTGATTTTAATGATGCAAACACATGATTGGATAATACTATTCATTAATTTGATTTTAAGCATGCTACATGAAGCTACATCACCTTTAACTTTCAATTCATGGGAAAGCTCATTTGGCATAGTTTCTAAAAATCTATCACTTCATTCTTATGCTGGAGATATTTAACAATGCTTTACTAGTAGAGGAACACCTGAAAAAAAAGAGGTACATCTAGCTACAAAAATTCAATTTTGTATTGATGAGGATTCGGTTGAGCACCTATTCCGCATTTCCATAAATCCGAGTTTAATGGGAGAGCGTAATCTCATTTTGCTACTGAATTTAATCGAATCTGGTAGCATCAAGGATTTGTTCTTCTCATGGACAAGTAGAGCAACCACAAACATCATAAATTCTATTTAAGGATCATCATAATTTTAATTATATATATATTTTGGATAGGAATGAAGCAAACTACAATAACTACTCAAGATGTATTGAAGCCATTGTCCATCAAATTCTCACTCAAATGCTTTATTTTATAGAAGCATGCATTGAGAAAATAATGGAAACAACCCACATTTTCATTTTAATTAAGGTTCTTGTAAACTGGTCTTCTGGATTAAACCAAAACCGCCTTGGCTCAATACCAACATTTATGGTTCCTTTAACATTAAAGGTAATACTATAGGCTTGGGAAGAATTGTTAGGGACTAGAATGGAACATGATATGCACCTTCCACAAACCATGCAAATTAGTAAACTCCTTATATGCCAAAGATAACTACATTATGCAATAAAAATCTCTCAAGCTTTCCCCAACCATATATGGATAGAAATTGATTCCATTTGCCTTCTCAACATCGTTAATAGAATTTTTGAACCTCCATGGAACCTGGTTTACATATTTGATTCTATTTTGAAGCCATGCTCGCACACATATGTCATGTTTTCTCATATCTTCCATGAAGGAAAATGAGCAACTGACCATCTAGCTTGGATTGGTGAGGTATTATAGTTGCATCCATCTCCTTTTGTGCTCTTAATAGCATGAAATGACTTACGTTTAGTGACAAACTCAACTTACCTGACATTAGAGGATAACATTGAAACAACACTTTTTAATGAAATCCATACTTTTTTGAAAAAAAATCAAAGGGGTCATCATTATTAAAATTTCTAAAGTGTCAATGATTAATCATCTCAAATCTAATTTCTTAAAATTTATGACTCCATGAGTCCCATGATATAATTATTTGATTTTAATGATGCAAACACATGATTGGATAATACTATTCATTAATTTCAATTATTTTCAAAAATTCATTTTGTTCATCTTAATCAGTCAAATCAAGCAAGTCATATTAACTCGAACTAGGGTTGTTTGGAAATGTTTTAAGGATTAAATAATAAGACAAATAAAAGCAAACAAAATGAAAATAATTGCTAAAATATTTTCATCTCATTTATTCTGATTTTTAAATTTTTTTACATACTTAATTTGTATTATTTTACAATTTTTATGAAATTATCATTTTCAAAAAATTTGATCACTTTCTTTGATTTAAGTATTATCCATTACATCTAAAATTGATTATAGTTTATTCATTACTACATTAATTAAGTTCCATTCTTGAACAAATTTGTACCTATTTATTTTTGCATGTGACATAATTTATTTATTTATTATCCAAGTTATCCTTTTTGCTCTCCTATTATTCTACTTCTTTCTCATATTAATTATTTTTATTTTATTTTCATAATATTTCATGGTAGGTTGAACTTTTAATGATTTTGGTATGAAAAATTTTATTTAATTTATTATTCTAGTATTGTTTATTTAATGATTTTTTTAGATTTTAATATTGACTTAAATTGTCCTCAAAATTGCATTATTTTATTTTGGCATGGTTTGGTTGGCCCTATAATTATTTTAATCGACTTAATTTGAATTTATTTGAATTAATTTCATTTAATTTAATTTTAAAATCAAATGATCTTGAATTAATTATACTTTACTTTTTAATTCTTTTATTTTTAAAATGTCTTGGCTGGACCCATTTACTATTTTATTTAAATATAAATCATTTTAAATTTTATATTTAATCTCTCTTGATTGTAAATAATTTTATTTTCATTAAGAGATGTAATCCATATATGGAAACTTTTGGTTGACCCTTGTTATGATTTATTTGATTTAATTCAAATGGCTTTCCTTTATTATTCCTTAACGATAGATTAAATTAAATCCATCATATCACGCAACTCTTGATTGATTCCTATTTAAAAGCTTGATCATCCTATGCATTAGTGATTATTACATTTATTTTATTTTTAAATTAATTCAAATCCCTCCTTAATTAATGTCTTCACAAATTAAGATTATTTAATTATGTAAAGAGCATTGAATCCACTTCCTACATATGTCGACACATCAAATTTAATTTTACTTAATTAAAATTTAAATTAAATATGCTTTAAATTTCAAAAAATAAATTTTTTGTATTTATTTTTCCACTCATTTTTTCCTATTTGTTTTCTCTTGACTCGATCCTAGCATAGCTCATTTCTATTTAATGAAGTGCTTTTGTGTTTTCACTCTTACTTGCAAAAGACTTGCACCTTATTCCAAAATATTTATTGTGTGATCTCTTTGCTTCAAGTGTTCAAGGTAACCTTTCTTATCTGACCCTCAATCCAAAATTATTTAAGCGTGATCTCTTTGCTTTAATGTGCAAGGAAACCTCTCTTGTCTAACCACCCTCATTCCAAAATTATTCAAGTGTGAGCTCTTTGCTTCAAGTATTTAAGGCTACTCCCTCTCCTCTCTTACTCTCATCTTCAACCATACTCAGTGGGAGATCTTCTTATTTTTAAAGCAAACTTCAAGCTTTTGAGAACATTCACTCAAGTCTTGTGCTTACACTATAATTCATGATAGTGACTTAAGTAATATTATTTTAATTTGTTTAATAAGTTGTGATTCTTATTTTTGACTGTTTATGTTGATAGAAAAGAATTCTTTTTAACATTTCTAAAGTTTTTCTAAGTCCTTTCATTCATCATTCAATTGATTTTAATATTTTATGTTATGTATTTATCTTTTAATTTGGGAAATTATGTTCTTATGGATTTCATACTTGTTTCTTTTTAAAGTTATCATCTTCAAGCCTCTTTAAATTCACTTTGTGCAAAGTTTTTTCAAAGATTGATTTCCTTAAAGTTCCATGCACCATGTTTTTCTAAAATCATATCATTGTATATTTTAAATTATAAATATTAAAATATATATTGTGAGCTATCTTTCATTTATCTTATTATTGCTAAGTTCAGTTTGTGTGCAAAATTCTTTTAAATTTTGTGAGGTAAAATTTCATCCTTGTATTTTTTTTATTGTATCTTGTTGCCCAGTGTAAGAAAGTATGTTGTTTTGGTGTTGTACTCACTGATGTTGGAGAGTACAAGAGATTTTTTATAATCTTATTTGATTTAGTGAATTCCCAGTGTGGGTTCAGGGTGTGAACATATGTTAGTTTTTAGGGTTTGGCTGAACTACTTAAAAATCTCTATGCTCCTTATCTCTTTATTTTTCCTACATTTAATTTTTTGCTCTATTTTTTATTATTCGGATATAATAATTACGAGATCTCTTTTTCATTAACTTTTCTATAAAAATTTAAAATTAAGTTTTAACTTAAAATTTTTCTTAAAATACCCAATTCACCATCCCCCTCTTGGGTGTTATCTCCTCTTAACAAAAATGCTAATCATAGACTCAATCCTTTGTTAGTAAATAAGCAGAGTTCTAACCACCCTGCTGATGGTCATGTTGATCATAAGTTTTAACTAGAGGGATCACTACTGTTAAACTCTTCAACATGTCAATATTAGATCATCTCAAATCTAAATTTTAAAATGCAAATCCTAAGCATGATCCTCTATTAGCAAATAAGTAGAGTCGACAAAGTCTAGATACCTCAATGATGGTCGTGTTGATTAAAATCTCAAGCAAAAGGGTTATCTCTTAAAACCTATTAAAGAGGTTATAGGAAGTTGTTTAATCAAACATCTTGATATAATTAACTTGTAAAAATGTGACTTTTGATTTAAAGAGCATGAAAAAATGGGCTTTCATGAATGCCTTCAATGAAAATATTCCTAATAATTACTAGCATTAAGTACTACCAATCGACCATGTGGCTTTTGAAGTAATAATTTATCATAATGTTTTAATTATATATATATATATGTGTGTGTGTGTGTGTGTGTGTGTGTGTGTGTGTGTGTGTGTGTCTATATAATTTAGTTGGGTCCATGCATTTTCTAATTTTGGGATAAGCTTTGAGATGGAAACGGAAATGATGTTTCTTAAATGAAATCATGTTTCTTAAATGAAGCTTTGAGAATCATCTTAAGGGAATTCCTTGAAATAATAAAGAGAAGGAAAAATTTTATGGCATCATTAAACATTAAAAGAGAAATGGTAAACTCATATTGGGTTAACTCCATGTTATGTAATGCATAAGTTTGTTTATTTCAATCATTTTTTGAACTGAGCCTTGTTAGAATTGGATGAAAATGAGTCAACTTTAAATTTATTAATTCAAACCAATTTTTGTTTAATTCTTATGTCCACATTCAAAATATTTTTCATTTATTTAGATAAACCACATGATACAACATGATAAATAATAATGTTGACAAAGAAATTTAGTTATCAAATAAATCATTCATTTTGGAGTACATAAATTTAATCATATAAAAGATCTAATCATTTATTTTAAAATCAAAACTAAATAAAAATATCTTTAAAATTTTTAGCCTCCACCTACATTAATAATAATAATAATAATAATAATAATAATAATAATAATGTTGTTATTGTTGTTGTTGTTGTTATTACTATTTTATTATTATAATAATTATTATTATTATTATTATTATTATTAGTACTATTATTATTATTATTATTATTATTATTATTATTATTATTTCTTATTATTATTATTATTATTATTATTATTATTATTACTATTACTATTATTATTTTATTATTGATATGTTATTAAAAAATTCATCTCTTCAAGCATGAATCTTGATGCATGTGTGATTAGATACCTCCTAAAATCAAAATTTTAGTCATTCAAACTCTCTTTTGTCTCAATGGTGCAAATTTGATGATTAAAAGCATCTTGATCCAAGTCTAGATGAGCTCAGATTAAGAAAACATAAATGAAAACTTTGGTAGATTATTTACGTCTATAAATAGCTTTCAAAAATGACATACTTATAGTCAAACTGAGGGCTTAGACAAAATGCAAGATCTCGTAATTATAACATCATTTACACGACAAAATATCTAAAATACATCTCATAATTAAGGAAATTATTCGAGCCATCCGATGGAGTGACTCAAATTTTACTCATATTTATGGGTAATGCATCTCCCAAAATTTATAATTTGGCCCTCATTCTTCTCATGATGGGACCAAAGTTAGAGACGAGAGGGGACATTAAAACTTGAAGAATCCTAAAGCATCAAAGGGCCATCGCTTGACCAATGCTGGAAGACGACTGCTAGGCCACCATCATCATGCCACCATAAAGGCACCATCATCATGCCACCACCCAACACCTATCAAAAACTCCATGTAGAATTGTTAGTTCGAACACAACACAAATATTAGGGGTTCTTATTTTGGAAATTAAATATGTCATTAAAGAAATAATATACCATCTCAAGGAATAGAAATATCATCTTATAATGGATTCAATCACTTAAAAGGGACTCCTAAGGCTGATGCATTTGCATATTCTAGAGTTGCATCCCTTGAACAACATGGATGAAGTAGGACAAAGTTTTTTTTATATCATGTTCTCAGTTCCTATAAACCCTAAAAAAAAAAACTAAACCTAAAATAAATATCAAATAAAATAAACCTAAACCTAAAATAAAATAAACTAAACTTAAATAAATAAAACCTAAACCTAAACTAAAAAATTAAACCTAAAAATAAACCTAAAATAAAAACCTAAAACCTAAACCTAAAAAAATAAAATAAAAACATAAACCTAAACATAAAAATAAAAAATAAAACCTAAACCTAAAAAATAAATAAAAAATAAAACTCAACTAAAAGATAAACATAAACCTAATAAATAAAGTAAAATAAAAGTCCTAAACTAAAATAAATAAACCTAAAATAAATAAACTAAACTAAATAAACCTAAACCTACCAGTTACTTAATTTTTTTAAAAGAAACCCTAAATCCTAAACCCTAAAACTAACCCTAAACCCTAAACCTACAAAACTAAAAATACAACCCTAAACCCTAAAGCCTAAAAAACCTAAACCCTAAATCCTAAACCTTAAACCCTAAACCCTAAACTATAAAACTTAAACCTTAAACCCTAAACCCTAAACCCTAAACCCTAAAAGCATAAACCTAAAACCCTAAACCCAGTTGGCTGATTTTTACAAAAGGTGATCTTAAAGAAGTCAGTGAAGAGGTTACGAAATACAAAGTTGGTGCTCCTGCCCATGTTGGTCTTGTTGCACCTATTGATGTTGTGGTTCCTCGAGGCAACACTAGTCTGGATCCTTCATAGACTTTTTTCTTCTAGGTTCTCAACATCCCAACTAAGATCAACAAGTACTTTAAATTATCACCCGATTGAGCTAACTAAAATCATTAGGTGGGATCCTCAGAGGTTGATGGGCTTGTCATCCAGTCTGTGTATGATGATGGTTTGGTGTTCATTCATGAGGTGCTTGACCTCACTTAAGGTGATTTCATTGAGAATTTTTTGGTAGGCCTTTCAATGATCACATCTTTCTCACTAGCCCTCTCTTATCCTACCCTTGCTGCAGCACCCCACAAGTTCATCAACATTTACAAGAATGTCCTCACCATCACGATTGCCACTGATTACACATACCCATAGGCTGAGAAGGTTAAGGAGTATTTGAAGGATCCTAATAAATTTATTATGGCTACTACACCTAATGCTTACGCTACTCTCAAGTTGCTCTGTAATGGAAGAGAAGAAGGAAGAGCCTGCTGAGGAATCTGATGATAATATGGGTTTCAGCTTGTTCAACTAAGCTTTGTTGGCCTTTTATAAAATCAAATTTTATTATCTTAGGGAGTTAAATCATTTTATGAAACACTATTTTTGTGAATTTTTTAATTGGATTTTCTTTTATCCTATTTTATTAGTTGTTAGATGATAATGTCTTATTTGATTTGGTAATTTCTTGTTTGTTGTGAAATCATTTGAGTTAAAAAAACCCTAAACCATAAACCCTGACCATAAACACTAAACCCTAAACCCCAAACTCCAAACCTAAACCTAAAGTAACTAAATAAATTAGAAAAAATAATCCTAAACCCTAAAACCTAATAAAACTAAACCTAAACCTAAGCCCTAAGAATGGGTAGAACCTTGACCAAAAAAAATCATCATCAACTAAATGCGCCTGTCCGAGGTGGAGGTGAAGGTGGAGTAGATTATCAGTTGGTGGGGGGATCTAGAGGTGCTAGTGGATATGGAGGTGGTGGTTATGGAAGAGGGAGGAGCAGAGGTTACGGTTGTGGAGAGGGATATTGGGGATATGATGATGGATCCTGCTACTTTAGAGGCCATAGTGGTTCTAATGGGAACTAGAGAAACTGAAGAATGACCAATCCAATCTACATGTTATAGAACTATGTCTTTATAATAGAGACAGTTCCAGTTATCTAGGGTTTTTTATTTGCTCAATGCGTGCTCATTTTTGATCTATGTCGTCACTTGTGACTCAGAGAACTTAGTTTGTTACATTATTGATGAAATTGAAATAAAGAAATGTTAAATTAGAATTTATTCTCTGTTAAAAAAACCAAAAATCCTAAACCCTAAACTATAACCTAAACCCTTATCCTAAAACCTAAACCCTAAACCCTAAATCCTAAAAATACAAAAATAAAAAATAAAAAATTATAACCTTAAACCTTAAAGCCTAAACCTAACCCTAAACCATAAACCCTAAATCCTAAACCTACAATGCAAAACCCAAAATCCAAAACCCTAAAACCCTAAACACCAAACCCAAAACCCTAAACCCTTAAACCCTAAACCCTAAACCCTAAAGCCTAAACCCTAAATCCAAAAACCCTAAACCCTAAACCCTAAACCCTAACCCTGAACCCTAAAAGCATAAACCTTAAAACCCTAAACCCTGAACCCTAAACCATAAACCCTAAACCCTAAACCCTAACCCAAAATCTCAAACCCTAAACCTAAACCTAAAGTAACTAAATAAATTAAAAAGTAAACTTAAACCCTAAAACCTAAGAATATGTAAAACCTTGAGGAACATCATCACAAGCTCCCTAGATATGGCGGGAGGCAAAGGCGAGGCGCGTTATCACAGTGGTGGGAATCTACGGTGCTAGTGGATATGGAGGTGGTGGAGATGTCATGGATAAGGAGGGAGGAGCAAGGGTTATCGTGATGGGAGGAGAGATTGGGATGTAATGGTGGATCATACCGAGAGGCGGGTGGTTCTGAGAGAACTGGAGAACCAAAAGAACACCGATCGACCGCTACTTATGGAACTGTGTCTTTACAGTAGAGACGGTTCTAGTTATCTAAGGTTTTTGATTTTCTCTATGCATACTCATTTTTTATCTATGTCATCGCTTGTGTCTTAGAAAACTTGGTATGTTACTTAGTTGATGAAATCATAAAGAAGGAATATTGAATTTGAATTTAATTAAAAAAAGACTAAACACCTTAAACCCTAAACTGAAACCTAAACTATAGACCTAAAACAAAAACCCTAAATTGTAAATCCTAAATCTTAAATCCTAAACCCTAAAACCCTAAACCATAAACCCTAAAACCTAAAAGCTAAACCCTAAACCCTAAACACTAAACCCCAAACCCTAAACCCTAAACTCTAAACCCTCAACTAAAAATAAACCTAACATAAAAACCTTAAAGCTAAACTTAAAAAAATAAACTAAAAACCTAAACCTAAAAATAAAAAATAAAACCTAAACCTAAAAAAATAAAAATAAAACTCAACAAAAAATAAACAAAAACCTAAACCTAAATCTAAAAAATAAGCTAAATAAAAGAATCTAAACTAAAATAAATAAACTAAACTAAATAAAAATAAAAAACAAACCTAAATAAAAATAAAAAATAAAAAAACTAAAATAAACTAAGTAAACTAAATAAACCTAAACCTACCAGTTTACTTAATTTAAAAAAAGAAAACCCTAAACCCTAAACCCTAAACCCTAAACCATAAACCATAAAACTAACCCTGAACCCTAATCCTATAACACTAAACCTACAACTCTAATTCCTAAACCCTAAACCCTAAAAACCCTAAGAACTAAACTTTAAACCTTAAACCTAAACCCTAAACCATAAACTCCAACCCTAAATCCTAAACCCTAACCCTAAACCCTAAACCTAAACCTTAACCCAAAACCCTAAATCCTAAACCTTAACCATAAAACCTAAACCCTAAACCCCAAACCCTAAACCTAAACCCTAAAACTTAATAAACCTAAATCTAAACCCTAAAACCAAATAAACCACCTCCTAAACCTTAATGGGCAAAAACATGATAGAACATCACCATCAACCAGACCCAGTCTAGATCTATTAGTGGAGGCGAAAGTGGAGGCGGTAGTTATCACAGTGGTGGTGGGGCATTTAGAGTTGCTGGAGGATTTGTAGGTGATGGTCGGAGCAGTGGTGGTTATGGAGGTGGGAGGAGCATCATAGGACAGGTGGAAGAAGGGGAGATGGACATGATGGTGATTCGCTACTGAGAGGTGATGGTTCTGGGAACTAGAGAAATTGAAGAATGACCGAGCCGATCTGTTGCTTATGCTATTATATATTTATAGTAGAGATGACTCTAATTATCTAGGCTTTTGAGTTGCTCTATGCGAGCTCATTTTTAATTAATGTTGTCACTCTTATTTTATAGAACTTGGTGTGTTACTTGGTTGATGAAATCGAAAAGAAGAAATGTTGAATCTAAATTTATTCTCTATTAAAAAAATAAAAACCAAAAACCCTAAACTAAAACCTGAACCCTACACCTAAAACCCAAATCCCAAACCTTAAAAATATAAAAAAATAAAAAATCCTAACCCTAAACCCTAAAACTAAAACCCTAAACCTCCAACCCAAAGCCCAAAACCCAAAACCCTAAACCCTAAACCCTAAAAACACTCTACCCTAAAGCCCAAACACTTAACCATAAACCCTAACTCTAAACCCTAAACCCTAAAACCCTAAACCCTTAAACCCTAAACCCTAAACCCTAAACTCTAAAAACTAATAAACCTAAACCTAAAAAATAAAATAAAAATATTACTCAAGTAAAAAATAAACTTAAACCTAAACCTAAACCTAAAACATAAAATAAAATAAAAAACTTAAACTAAAATAAATAAACCTAAAATAAATAAACTAAACTAAATAAAAATAAAAAATAAACTTAAATAAAAAAATAAAATAAAATAAATAAAATAAATTAAGTAAACTAAATAAACATAAACCTATCAGTTTACTTAATTTAAAAAAAAATCTTAAACCCTAAATCTACAACACTAAACTTGCAACCCTAAACCTACAACCCTAAACCCTAAACCCTAAACCCTAAACCCTAAACCCTAAAAGCAAAAACCCTAAAACCATAAACCCTAAAGCCTAAATCCTAAACCCTAAACCTTAACCCTAAACCCTAAACCCTAAACCTAAACCCCAATCCCTAAACATACACCTAAAGTAACTAAATAAATTAAAAAATAAACCTAAACCCTAAAACCTAATAAACAAAAACCTAATCCTAAAGCTTAAGAATGGGTAGAACCTTGACGGCAAGAACATCACCCAACCAGGCTCAATTTAGATCTATCGGTGGAGTTGAAGGTGAGGTTATCACAAGGTGGTGGGGATGGAAGCGGGTGGATCTGGAGGTGGTAGTCAGAGCAGTGGTGGTTATGGAGGCGGGAGGAGTGTCAGAGGTTACATCCGTGATGGCGGAGGGAGAGATCGGGGATATGATGGTGGCTCCGCTACTCGAGGTCGTGGTTCTGATGGGAACTAGAGAAACTAAAAAACAACCAATCTGATATGTTGTTTATAGAACTATATCTTTATAGTAGAGACAATTCTAGTTATCTAGGGTATTTGATTTACTCTATGTGTGCTTAATTTTTAACTATGTCATCCCTCGTATCTTAGAAAACTTAGTGTGTTAATTGATGAAATCAAAAAGAAGAAATATTGTACCTGAATTTATTCTCTGTTAAAAGAAAAACCAAAAAGCCTAAACCCTAAACTAAAACCTAAACTCTACACTTAAAACCCAAACACTAAACCCTAAACCCTAAAAATAAAAATTATAAAATATAGAAAAATTTAAAAAATCCTAACCTAAACCCTAAACCTATAACCCTAAGCCCTAAACCTATAACCCTAAGCCCTAAACCATAAACCCTAAAACCCTAAACCCTAAACCCTAAACCCTAAAACCTAAACCATAAAAACCCTAAACTCTAAAGCCAAAACACAAAACCCTAAACCCTAAACCCTAAAAGCCTAAACACTAAACCCTAAACCCTAAACCTTAAACCCTAAAACCTAAAAACCTAAACCTAAAAAATAAACCTAAACCTAAACCTAAAAAAAAGCTAAAATAAAAAAACCTAAACTAAAATAACTAAAATTAAAAAAATAAACTAAACTAAATGAAAATAAAAATAAACCTAAATAAAAAGAAAAAAAATAAAAAATAAACTAAGTAAACTAAATAAACCTAAACCTACACCTTTACTTAATTTAAAAAAGAAACCCTAAACCCTAAACCTTATACCCTAAACCCTAAAACTAACCCTAAACCCTAAACCTACAACACTAAACCTACAACCTCAAACCTTTAACCCTAAACCCTAACACTAAAAAACCCTAAACCTTAAAACCTAAACCTTAACCCTAAACCCTAAACCTTAAAAGCATAAACCCTAACCCTAACACCCTAAAGACTATACCCTAAGCTCTAAACCTTATACCCTAACCCTAAATCCTAAACCCTATACCTTAAACCCTAAACCTAAATTCAAAGTAACTAAATAAATTAGAAAAGAAACCTAAACCTCAAGAATGGGTAGAACCTTGACGGTAGGAACATTACCGTCAACCATGCTCAATCTAGATCTATTGGTCAAGGCGAAGGTGGAGAAGGTGGTTATCATAGTGGTGGAGCATCGAGGGTGGATATGGAGGTGGTGGTGAAAGGTTATAGTGTGAGGAGGAGAACTAGGGAGAGATCGGGATGTGATGGTGGATCCCACTACTCGAGAGGCCAGGGTGGTTCTGATGGGAACTGGAGAAATTGAAGAACGATCGATCCGATCTACTGCATACGGAACTATGTCTTTATAGTAGAGATGGTTCTTGTTATCCAAGGTTTATGATTTCCTTTATGTGTGCTCATTTTTTATCTATGTCATCGCTTGTGTCTTAGAAAACATGGTGTGTTACCTTATTGATGAAATCAAAAAGAAGAAATGTTGAATCTTAATTTGTTCTCTACTAAAAAACCATAAACCCTAAACCATAAACTAAAACCTGAACCCTAAACCTAAAACCTAAACCCTAAACCCTAAACCATAAAAATAAAACAAATAAAAAAAATTAAAAAAAAACTAAGCTTAAATCCTGAACCTTAAAACTAACCCTAACCCTAAACCCAAAATCCTAAAACTATAACCCTAAGCCCTAAACCCTAAACCCTAAACCCTAAAACCTATAACCCTTAACCCTAAACCATAAACCCCAAACCCTAAACTCTAAACCTTAAAAACCTAAAAAATTAAACCTAAACTAAATAAAACCTACAATTAAAATCTAAAAATAAAATAAATAAAAAATCTAAACTTAAATAAAATAAAAAATAAAACTAAAACCTAAACATAAACCTAAACCCAAACCTAAACTTAAACTTATAACTAAAATAAAAGAAAAATTAAAAACTAGACTAAAATAAAATAAATAAAAACTTAAACTGAACTAGAAAATAAAAAAATTAAATAAAATAAAAACTAAATGAAAAATAAAAATAAAATAAATCTAAAATAAAATAAAATAAAAACTAAATAAAGACATAAACATAAATAATTAACTTAAAAATAAAACCTAAAAATAAATAAAATAAATAAAACCTAAACCTTAAATAAAAAAAACTTAAACATTTTATAAACAAAATAAAATAAACCAAAACCTAAATTAAAATAAGCTATCCAAAAATAAATAAAACCTAAACCTAAACCTAAAATAAAGTAAATCTAAACCCTAAACTAAATAAAATAAAATAAACTAAAAATAAACTTAAAACTAAACAAAAAAGAAAACCTAAAAATAAACCTAAAATAAAAACCTAAAACTTGAACCTAAAAAAATAAAATAGAAACCTAAACCTAAACCTAAAATAAAAAATAAAACTTAAATCTAAAAAATAAAACAAAAAACCAAAATAAACTTAAACCTAACCTAAACTATAAAAAACAAAAAAATAAAAAACCTAAACTAAACTAAATAAAATAAAAAATAAAAAATAAAATAAATATATATAAAAATAAAAATAAAAGAAAAAATAAATAAAATAAAAAATAAACTAAAACAAACCTAAACCTAAAAGTTTAATTAATTAAAAAACCATAAACTTTAAATCCTAAACCCTAAACCTTAAATCCTAAACCCAGAACCCTAAACCCTAAACTTATAACCCTAAACCTACAACCCACAACCCTAAACCCTTAACAAACCCTAAACCAAAAATCCAAAACCTAAAAAACCCTAAACCTTAAAACCTAAACCCTAAACCTTAAACACTAAACACTAAATAACCCTAAACCTGTTAACCAAGCCTTAAATCCTAAACCTAAACCCTAAACATTAAACCCTGACCCTAAACCTTAAACCCTAACCCTAAACTTAAACATTAAAACTAAACCTAAACCCTAAAACCTAAAACAAAACCTAAAATAAACCTAAAGTAAACTTAAAGTAAATAAAACCTAAAAATAAAATAAACAACTAAACCTAAACAAAATAAAAATATAAAACAAAATAAAAACCTAAAATAAAAGCAAAATATAACCCTAAAATAAAATATAATAAAAAAATAAAAATAAAATAAAATAAAATAAATAAAAACCTAACCTAAACTAAAAAATAATATAAACCTAAGAATAAAAAGCCTAAATAAAATAAAAGCTAAATGTAAAATAAAAAAATTAAATAAAAACTAAATAAAAACTTAAACTTAGAAAATAACCCTAAAAATGAAACCTAGAAATAAATAAAAAATAAAACCTAAACACTAAATTAAAAATAAAAACTAAACAAAAATAAACATAATAAAATAAACCTAAACCTAAACTATAATAAATTAAACTAAAACAAATAAAACCTAAACCTAAAAAAACAAAACCTAAATACTAAACTAAATAAAATAAAATAAACTAAAAGTAAACCAAAACCTAAACAAAAAAAAACTAATAATAAACTTAAAATGAAAACCTAAAACCTAAACCCTAAACCATAAAAAGTTAAAAACCTAATCCTAAACTAAATAAAACCTAAAAATAAAATGAATTAAAAACAAAACTAAGATAATTAAAACCTAAACCTAAAATAAAAATCATATTAACCAAAACCTAAACTAAGATAAATTATATTAAAATAAATAAAACCTAAACCTAAATAAACTAAACCTAAACCAAAACTTAAACTAAATAAAATAAAATAAACTAAAAATAAATGTAAACCTGAACAAAAACTAATACCTAAAAATAAATATAAAATAAAAACCTAAAACCAATACCTAAACTTAAAAATAAAAAATAAAACCTAAACCTAAAAAATAAAATAAAAATAAAACTAAACTAAAAAATAAACTTAAACCTAAACATAACCTAAAAGAAATCTAAAATAAATAAACTTAAATAAATAAACTAAACTAAATAAAAATAAAAATAAACCTAAATAAAATAAAAAATAAAATAAACTAATATAAATAAAAAATAAACTAAATAAACCTAAACCTACGAGTTTACTTAATTTAAAATTTAAAAATTAAAAATAAAAAGAAACAAATAAGAAAACCCTAAACCCTAAACCTTAAACCATAAATCCTAAAATCTACAACCCTAAATCCTTAAAGCTAAACCCCAAATCCTAAACCCTAAACCCTAAAACCTAAATGGCAATTCCTAAACCCTAAACCCTTAACCCTAAACACCAAAAAACCTAAAAACCTAAACCTAAACTCAATAAAACCTAAAAATAAAATAAATAAAAAACCTAAACTTAAATAAAATAAAATAAAATAAAAACCTAAACTAAAACTTAAACCTAAACCTAAAAATAAATGAAAATAAAATAAAGAAAAACATAAATAAACTAAAATGTAAAATAAACTAATAAAAACCTAATAAAATAAATACTAAAATAACATAAAAAATTAAATAAACCTAAAATAAATAAAATAAAAACTAAATAAAATATAAACCTAAAAATAAATAAAAATAAACATAAACCTAAAAAAAACCTAAACTTAAAAAAAAAAAATAAACCTAAAAAACTAAATTAAATAAAAAATATAAACCTAAACCTAAAATAAACTAAAATAAACCTAAAATAAACTAAAATAAACCTAAACCTAAATAAATAAAATTAAATATACTAATAATAAACCTAAACCTAAACTAAAAAATAAAACTAAAATAAACCTAAAATAAAACCTAAACTAAATCTAAAAATAAAATAAAACCTAAACTAAAAAATAAAAAATAAAAAACTAAACCTAAAAAATAAAATAAAAACAAAACTCAACAAAAAATAAACCTAAACCTACTAGTTTACTTAATTTAAAAAAAAAATACCTTAAACCCTAAATCCTAAACCATAAACCCTAAACCCAAAAACTAATCCTAAACCCTAAACCTACAACCCTAAACCCTAAACCCTACACCCTAAACCTAAACCCAAAACCCTAATTCTAAACCCTAGACCCTAAAAGTGTAAACCCTAATACCCTAAACCCTAAACCCTGAAACCTAAAACCTAAACCCTAAACCCCAAACACTAAACTTAAACCTAAAGTAACTAAATAAATTAAAAAAATAAACCTAATAAACCTAAACCTAAACACTAAGAATGGGCAAAACCTTGAAGGCATGAACATCACCATCAACCAAGGTCAATCTAGATTTAGAGGTGGAGGCGAAGGCAGAGGTCAATTATCGCAGTGGTGGTGGGGGATCTGGAGGTGTTGGTTGATTTGGAGGTGGTGGTTATGGAGAAGGGAGTGAGGGAGGTTACAACCATGGTGGTGGCAGAGGGAGAGATCAGGGATTTGATGGTGGATCCCGCTACTTGAGGGTTGGGGTGGTTTTGATGGAAACTGGAGAAACTAAAGAACGACCAATCCAATCTACTACTTATGAAACTATGTCTTTACATTAGAGTTGGTTCTAGTTATCTTGGGTTTTTGATTCACTCTATCCATGCTCATTTTTGATCTATGTTGTCGCTTGTGTCTTAGGAAACTTGGTGTGATACTTGGTTGATGAAATCAAAAAGAAGAAATGTTGAATCTGAATTTATTCTCAGTTAAAAAAAACCTAAAATCCTAAACCCTAAACTAAAACCTAAACCCTAAACCTAAAACCTAAACCCTAAACCCTAAAATGCTAAAAACCAAACCTAAACTAAATAAAACCTAAAAAGAAAATAAATAAAATAACCTAAACCAAAAATAAAAAATAAACTAAATAAAATAAAAAACATAAACTAAAACCTAAACCTAAACTTAAAATAAAAAAAACTAAAGTAAAATAAATAAAACTTAAACTAAACTAAAAATAAAAACCTAAATAAAATAAAAACTAAACCTCAAATAAAGAATCAAATAAATGTAAATTAAAATAAAATAAAAACTAAATAAAAAATGAAAACCTAAATAATAAACCAAAAAAACCTAAAAATAAATAAAAAATTAAACTTAAACACTAAATTAAAAAAAGCCTAAACCTATAATAAAAATAGACTAAACCTAATTGTAAACTAAAATAAATAAAACCTAAACTTAAACCTAAAATAAACTAAACCTAAACCTAAACCTAAACCTAAACTAAATAAAATAAAATAAACTAAAATAAACCTTGAACCTAAACTAAAAAATAAAACATAAAAACAAGCATAATATAAAAACCTAATACCTACACCTAAAAAAATAAAATTAAATCCTAAACCTAAACCTAAAAATAAAAAATAAACCTAAACCTAAAAAATAAAATAAAAATAAAACTAAACAAAAAATAAACCTAAACCTAAACCTAAACCTAAAAAATAAACTAAAATAAAAAACATAAAATAAATAAACTAAACTAAATATAAATATAAATAAACCTAAAAAATAATAAAAAAAATAAAGAAAAAATAAACTAAATAAACCAAAACCTACTAATTTACTTAATTAATAAAATAAAATAAATAAAATAAAATAAAATAAACAAATACAACTGTAACCCTAAACCCTAAACTTTAAACCCTAAACCCTAAACCCTAAACCCTAAACCATAAAACCCTAAACCTAAACCCTAAACCCTAAAAAATAAAAATAAAAATAAAAAATCAAAGCCAAACCCCCTCCTTTCCCATGAGCGCTCTCTTCTCTCTGGAGATTTATGAATCCCTCTTGGCGACTAGGGATCTCTACAATTTTGGCTTCAATTTTGATCAAATTCTAAGGCTTGACAGACATTTGCATGATTGTGTGATGCTTTATCCTTAATAATGGTTGGGGTGAGTTCGATTCCTTTGGCTCCACCTCAAATTTTGGATGCTTCAGCTAGGGCATTCGACATTTTGGGGATTGGTAGCCCTAATGCTTCATCTTCTACTAAATCATTTAAGGAAGAGCTCTGGTAAGGCATCTCACTCTGTTGAATCGATTAATCTTATTTTGACTTCTTTTCATTATTTATCGGCAATTATGTGCTTTGATGTGGATGTTGAATTGTTGGTGAAACCATTTAAATTCTCTCTCATCAAAAAATTTGCTTTACATCATCCAAATTTGGATAAGATCTGCACCTTTTTTTCATAATCTTAAGCTAATTGGTGCCTTTTCGATTGGTCTTATTGACCCTCGGCATATTCTGATTCAACTTTCTAATGATCTAGATTATTCATGTGTTTTTAGTGTCATTCTTACTTCATCTTTAATTTTCAAATGCACTTACTGAAGTGGTCACCCCTTTTTGACATTAAGGAGGATTGTCCCTATGTGGTTATCTTTTCCTAATATGCACATCCATTTTGTGACTCATCATGTTCTTTTTGCTATTGGGGCTCTTTTTGGTCGGCCTTTGCAACTTGATCAAGCTACCACTAGTGATCTCACCCCTCTGTGGCTCGGATCCTAGTGGAATTAGTCATAACTAAAAAATTCCTTAAGGAAGTTTGGATTGGCTCAAAAAATGTGGGTATTTATAAAAGGTTGAATTGGAAAATCTTTCAATTTTTTATTCTTACTGTAAAATTCATGGCCATGATCATTCAGAACGTTTTATTCTCCATCCCCATTTAAAAAAGAAAAATCCTCCCGAAGAAAACCTTGTTTCTAATCATAAGCTGATCCCTACATATGTTCAAAAAAAAGCCTCAGATCCTAAGAATGGTTGAAAGATGCTATTGAGGTTAATTCATTGAATATCGGGTTATTCCTGTTGAACCAATTTTGGCTCCTACTATTGATATGGCTTCGACAAATTTTCAGAATGGGAAGGATGAATTACCTCTTATCTCTTCTTTAAAATTGAATAATTCTAATGCAGAGAATAACAAATTTTAAAATTATTGGATGATGATTCTATTTCCTTTGATTCTATCCCCACATCTATGTTGGCTTTGATCGATGAAAATGAAGCTTTCAATGAGGATTTAAATGAATTCGAGCATGCTGAAAATATTTTTGATCCAGATTTAACTATTTATGCTTTAAATGGTTTTAAATCATCACCATCTCTCATTTCAAATCATGATATTCATGTTAATCCTACTTCTCAAATTAATTTAGATTTGGAAGAGGGTGAATTTCCCTTTAAACACTTGGAGAACTCTCCTAAATTGGTGACAAATGTAACTAAATCTTACTCGAATGAAGATTCCATAGGAAAAGGAAATGGTTTTCAAACTTATCATGCTAAAAAAAAGTATTTAAAATTAACCTCCCAAATTGTCTAAAAAACTAGATCGGTTACGGCCTCTTACTCCTCTTTTAATTAACCGTTGCTCACCCCTTTTATTTTTATTATTCATGATTTTCTTGTTTGGAATGTTAGAGGTATTGGTACCCTCTCTATTCACAATCGTATTAGAAATCTGGTATTTTTGGAATAATTTCAATGAGGTTTCTATTATTGATGATTTTCAGCAAGTTGTTAATGCTTAAATCTCCTATGGTGACTATTGTGTTTTGGGCTCTTTTGTTTATGCATCTTGTTATAAATCTAGTTGAAATCTCCTTTGGGACAATTTGAGGAATTTTATTACCTCGATTAATAAACCTTGGTTTATGGGTGGTGATTTCAACACTATTTTATTTTCTTCTGAACAGTGTGGTGGTTGCTCTCCCAATATTCATTGTATGGAAGATTTTTCCAATATGATCCTTGATTGCAATTTGGTTGATTTTGGCTTTAATGGTTATAATTACACTTGGCAAAACTCTAGACTTTGGCAAAGGTTGGATAGGATTTCTTTTAATACTCATTGGATTACTCAATGGCCTATTACTTACATTGATCATTTAAGCAGAACCTTGTCTAATCATGCTCCTCTTCTGGTTTCTATTAAAGATAATTCTAATAGACTTAATAATTCCTCTCTTTTTAGATTCTAGAATATGTGGATTCAACATATTGATTTCCTTGTTGTTGTAGCTAAAAATTGGAAAGCCCTTTTACATCTTGATAATTCGATTAGGGGATGAATAGACTTTGGTTTAAACTTAAAAGACATAAACAAAATTTGGGTTGGTGGAACAAGCATTATTTTAAAAACCTTTTTGCTAATATTAAAGACATGGAAAGGTTAGTTTGTGATCTTGAAATCTCTATTATGTGTGATCCTTCTACGCTTGTAGATTTGACTGAGGCTAAATATAAACTTGTCCATTTCCAAAATATGGAAGAGACTTATTGGCACCAAAAGGCTACTACTAAACATATTTCTGATGGTGATAAGAATACTAGGTATTTCCATGCTTTGGTTAACAAAAGAGAGCCTTGAATAATATTCAAAAAATTTAAAATGAAAATGGAGATTGGATTATGGAAAAATTGATATTAAGGATTCAGTTATTACTTACTTTAGAAATATGCTTAACAAGTATTGCTCTTATGAAGCTATTTCTAAATTGCACCTGATTCCTTCTATTATTAATAATAATGATAATGATTTGCTTACATCATGCCTATTGAAGATGAAATTTTTGAAGTTCTTAATAACATGATTATTGATTCTGTTGCTGGTCCGAAGGGTTTCACTACTCAATTTTTTTCAGAAATGCTATTTTATCATTAAGAATAATTTGATTGAGGGAATGATTAATTTTTTAATGGTCATCCTTTTCCCAGATATTTTCTAGCACTTCTATTATTCTCATACCTAAAAAGATAACACGGTCTATTGAAGTGACTTTAGACCTATTAGTCATTGCACATTTTTCAATAAGATGATTTCTAAAATCCTTACCAACAGACTTAGTCCTTTACTCAATATAATTATCTCTCTAAAGCAAACTAGTTTTGTTAGAGCTAGATCTATTTCTGACAATATTTTACTTTCCCAAGAATTAATTCATGATCTAGATGCCAAGACTAGAGGGGGCAACATTCGTTTCAAATTATATATTACCAAAGCCTTTGATAACATCTCTTGAGATTTCTTTTTCCATATTCTGAATTTATTTAGGTTTTCTAAAAAAATAGTTTTCTTATTAAAAATTGTATTAATAATGTCTATTTTTTGATTTTGCTTAATCGAGAAGCCTTGGGTTTCTTTCCATCTTCCCATGGCTTAAGATAAGGGGATCCTTAATCTCTAGCTTTATTTATTATTGCTATTAAGTACTTATCTAGGAGCATCAATGATTTATTCTTAAATAACCCTAGTATGTACTATAGAACTCTTGGTGGTCTCCTTGTTTCCCATCTAGGTTTTGTCGATGATTTCATTATTTATTTGCAATGCTTCCAATCATCACATCAAACATCTTAAGAATTTTTTAAATAAGTTTGGTAGAGAAAGTGACCTTTCAATCAATGATAACAATAGTTGTTTTATCATTTTCTCTAGCATCTCCAATAATAAAATCAATAAAATCCTTCATATCACAAATTTTAAACATCAACACTTGCCTCATAAGTACTTGGGTGCTTCGCTCTTTAAAGGCCTGAAACATTTCCATCTCTTTGATGAGTTAATTCAAAAAATTTCAAATAAAATATATGTTTGGTAATCCCATTTATTATCCTTTGGTGGTAGGCTCACTTTCCTTAAAAGCACTCTCAACTTTATGCCTCTTTATTTAATTCAAACTATTAATACCACTAATGCTACTCTTATCAGAATTGATCGTTTGCTTAACAAATTTTTTTGGGGCTCTAATAATTCTACCAAAAGAATGCATTGGACATCTTAGCATAAATGTTGTGTCCTTTTGGTGAAGGTGCTCTTGGTTGCAAACCTATTCATGAAGATATCACAGCTTTCTGTCATAAACTCTGGTGGAATTTTAGAAAGAATGATAGCCTTTGGGCTAATTTTATGATGAAGAAATATATTCAAGGTAAACACCCTCTTAATTATGCTTATAAAGTTGGTGACTCTCTAGTTGGAAAAGGCTTTGTTCCATTAAATGGGTTGTTAAATCATTAATATCTTGGGGTATCTAGTCGAGTTCTTCCTTCTTTTGGCAAGACAATTGGATTGACAATGGTTCTATTGACACCCAATTATGTACCCACTCTACTACTACTATCAATGTTAATTCTTTTGGCTTAATAATGATTGGAATGAAAACAAACCTAAGAACTATATCCATATTTCTTTTTTTGACAACCTTAGAAATATTCCATTGCTTCTAACAAACTTGACCAAATTCTTTTTAAACTTTCACATAATGGTGATTTTGTTCTTAAAGAGTTTTGGAACTTTATTAGAGATAAATAACACCATTCTAATGTTTTTATTAAATTTTGGAACAATATCATTCCCATTTCCTATTCAATTTTAGCTTGGAGGATTTTGAATAACTATATTGCTGTGGACTCTTTGCTCTAGACTAAAAGATTTTATTTACCTTCAAAGTGCTATTGTTGCTTTCATATTGAAAATGTAAATCATGTCTTTGTAAATGGTATTATTGCTTCTAAATTATGGTTTTCATATGATGATTTATTTAATACCAACTATTTTTATGGTTCTCTTTCTTTATATCAACTTCTTGAAGCCTGTTTTAAAAAAATTGTGAAAGGTCATATAAAAGTTTTAATTGCTATTACCTTGATCTGGTTCATTTGGATGGATAGAAATGATGCTAAATATCATGGTATTCTATGAACCATAAAAGGATCCCGACTAGAACTAAAGAAAAAATTCATGCTCTTTTTAATGCCAATCTTATTAGTAACATTCATTTTAGAGGTTACAAATTTGCGGCTAAAAACTTGGGTATCATTCTACCTAATCTTGACTCTCATAAAGGTGCAAGAATTATCCATTGGATCAAACCTAAAGACAATGTAATTAAAGTTAATACTGATGGTACTATTGCTTCCAATAAATATGGTGTGGTGGTACCTTAGGGATTCTAAAGGTACTATCATTTGTGCTTTTGGCTACCCTCTCAAAGCCTATTCAGTTATCTTTTCTGAGCTTATGGCTATTAATAAAGCAATTGAAATTTGTTTGAATAGATTCCTCAACATCTAGATTTAAGTTAATGCTCTCTTGCTTCTTGACTTCTTTAATTCCAATAGAAATGGAAATGGTAATTTTTTTTAACTTCTAAATCATAATAAAATTCTTGCTTTCTCAAGTTTGTTTTAAAATTTCCCACATCCTTTGTGAAGGTAATGCTTGTGCTAATTATTTAGCTAATTTTGGTGCCAACTTGACTAAGTTCACTTTATTTGACAACAAAACTTTGCCTAAATTATTAAGAGGTTTGGTTAATTTGGATAATACTAGATTGCCTTATCTTAGAATATAAATTCTTAGATTGGTTTTATCATTGATTTTTTATGATCCTTTGTTTTGTTTTAGCCTTGTTAAACCCGCTTTGGGTTGTGGTGATCTTCTAATTTTCCCTTTTGGTTTTTTTGTTTTTTCAACTCTTTTTTTTTTGGCTTAGTTGTTGTTCCCCTGATGGTTTTGTAAGTGACCTATGTTTTGGTTTTTAGCTTGCTAATTGTCCTGGCTTTTACCAAATTTTTCCTTATTATTTCTATTTCCTTCTTTTGCATTGTGGCTTTGGTTGTTGTAGGAATTTCTTTCTATATGGTTTTTTCCTCTTTTCTAGCCTACTTATAAACCTATTAAATCTACTGCTGTGGTGGTTAACTGTGTGGTTTGGTTAGCTAGATGGTTTTGCTGGCATTTTTGGTTGGTTGGGTTGGTTAGATTGTTTTTTTTGGTGGTTTATCTCTGGCTTGATTTTAGCATAGTGGAGGTGGTTGGCAAACTATTATTTTCTTTATTTTGTTGACTGGGGCTTGGTGGTTGGTTTAGCTATTTATTTTTGTATTCTTTTTGTTATGGGTTGGACCTCCTTCTGTACTACTACAGCTTTGAGTTTGGGTATTGTTCTAAAATGGTGGGTTGACGGTTATTGTATGGCTGTTATTTGGCCTTGGCTACTGCTGGCTAGGTTGGGTGCCTTTCTTGCTATAGTTTTTGTTGTTTGGCTTGTAATCTGTTATACTGGGCTTTCTATCTTTCTATCTTTGGCTGGTTTTTGTTGCTTTATGGATTGGTTTTTCCTTTGCCTTGATTGTGTTTGGAGGTCGTTGTCTTTCTCTACCCCTTCCTGGGTTATTTTTGGATGTTTCTAGCTTGATGACTATGTTGGTCTTGATACTGATGTTTTTGGGTTTGATGACTTGGATCTTCTCTTGTTGAGGTGGTTGGCTAGGAGGATTTGTTGGATGGCTAGTTGGACTGGTTATTTTGGTTGGTTGGACTAGTTGGAGGGGTGGCTATTTTGGCTGATTTTTCCTACTCCTTTGGTGACTGCTCTGGGAACCTGCTTGTTATTTTTCTGTGATTTTTTCCTCTGGTTTCTTCCTGCTTGGTCTCCTCTCTCTTGGCTATAGTAGAACACCATTTTCCTGTTTGGGTGGCAGCCTTGCTGCCCACCCCTTTTGCTATTAGGCCAGGTTTTTCAGTTTGGTCGATGGAGGATTTGAGCACTTATGGTTTTCCTTTTTTTGCTCTTGTTTGTCTCTATTTAGTGTTGTTACCCATGTCAAATGCTTTCTCCTCTTGAATTGGTTATTCATTTTTGGTGGTGGTTTTGGTGGTGCTCCTACTATTTTGCTATTATCCTTGGGGGTTGTTTGCTTATCTGTCATATTAAGCTTGATTATTTTGGTGGATTGCAGGTTGGCTGCTATAATTGATGTTTTGAGGATTTTTTAAGGCTTGCTAGTGGACCGTCTTTGGATATTGTGCGACACGATGTATGCTGGCAATGATGACCTTTATGTTTCCCACTCTTTAATGTTTTGGCTAGTAGCGTTATATGTAATTGTAACCCTTGTCCCAAAGTTTGGATGCTTACATATAATGTAGCTCCTTAAGATGATTATAACTTAGCCTGAGCCTTTTCTTTACTTTACTCCTTTTATCTGATCTTACTCTTTATGCTTGATTAATTGTACTCATCCTTTCAAAAGTATGTTGCAGATTTCTTTTACATGCTCGGAGACTCGTGTAGGTGGATCTTCGCATCGTAAGCACCGATGAAGTTATCGCTACATGGATTTCCATTTGTTATTTATTTGGTAATTTTTCTTTTGCTTTATATCCTTAATTATTGTAATAGTTAGGGGGTTTATCTCTTTAGGACTTATTGTTTCTTGAGCATTAACTTAGAGATTTACCTTTTGCTTAGAGATTTACCCCCTTAAGGACTTTGTACCTTTTTTGTGTCAATAAAATTTCCCTAATTTTCTAAAAAAATAAAAAAACCCTAACCCTACAAACCCTAAACCCTAAACCCTAAATGCTGAACTAATCCTAAACCCAAAACCCAAAACTCAAAAACCCTAATCCATAAAGCCTAAACCCTAAACCCTAAAACCCAAACTAACACTAAACCCTAAGCTAATCCTAAACCCAAAGCTAACCCTAAACCCTAAAGCCTAAACCCTAAAAAACACTGAAGCCTAAACACAAACCTAAACCTAAACTCTAACCTTAAAGCGTAAACATTAAAATACTAAACCCTAAACCCTAACAACTTAAATGTAAACTAAACAAAACCTAAAAATAAAATAAAAAAAACCTAAACCTAAATAAAATAAAATAAAAACTTAAACTAAAACCTAACCTAAACCGAAAAATAAAATAAAATAAACTAAAATAAAATAAATAAAAACCTAAATAAACTAAAAAATAAAATAAATCTAAGAATAAAAACCTAAATAAAATAAAAACTAAACATAAAATAAAAATACTATAAACCTACAATAATAAAATAAAAACTAAATAAAAAGCTAAACTTAAAAAAAACCTAAAAATAAATAAAAAATAATTCCTAAACCCTAAGCCAAAAAAACCTAAACCTAAAAAAATAAAAAATAAACCTAAACCTAAACTAAAATAAATAAAGGCTAAACCTAATCCTAAAATAAACTAAACCTAAACCTAAACCTAAACTAAATAAAATAAAATAAACTAAAAATAAACTTAAACCTAAACAAAAAAATAAACCTAAAAATAAAACTAAAATAAAAACCTAAAACCTAAACCTAAAAAAATAAAATAAAAACCTAAACCTAAACCTAAAAATAAAAAATAAAACATAAACCTAAAAAATTAACCTAAACTTAAAAAATAAATTAAAATGAAAAACCTAAACTAAGATAAATAATCCTAAAATAAATAAACTAAACTAAATAAAAAATAAATATAAATATAAATAAAAAGAAAAATGAATTAAAATTAATAAAAAATTAACTAAATAAACTAAATAAACCTAAACATACTGGTTTACTTAATTTTTTTTCTTAAAAATAAAACCTAAACATTAAGCTAACCCCAAACCATAAACTCTAAACCCTAAAAATAAATTAAAAATAAATCTAAGCCTAAACAAAAAAAATAAAACCTAATAATAAACCTAAAATAACAACCTAAAACCTAAACCTAAAAAAATAAAATAAAAACCTAAACCTAAACCTAAAAATAAAGAATAAAACCTAAACCTAAAAAATAAAATAAAAAATAAAACTCAACTAAAAAATAACCTAAACCTAAAAAATAAACTAAAATAAAAAACCTAAATTGAAATAAATAAACAAAACTAAATAAAAAATAAACATAAATAAAAATAAAATAAAATTAATAAAAAAATAAAATAAAATAACAAAAAAAAACTTTGACCTACCGGTTTACTTAATTTTAAAAAAAAACTTAAACCCTAAGCTAACCTTAAACCTTAAAAATAAACTAAAAATAAACCTTAGCCTAAACTTAATAATAAAACCTAAAATAACAACCTAAAACCTAAACCCAAAAAAATAAAATAAACCTAAAACCTAAACCTAATAATAAAAATAAAGCCTAAACCTAAAAAATAAATTAAAAATAAAACTAAACTAAAAAATAAACTTAAACCTAATCCGAAACATAAACAATAAACTAAAATTAAAAACCTAAACTAAAATAAATAAACCTAAAATAAATAAACTAAACTAAATAATAATAAAAAGAAACCTAAATCAAAATAAAATATAAAATAAATGAAAATAAATAAAAAATAAACTAAAAAAACCTAAACCTACTAGTTTACTTAATCTTAAAAATTTAAAATAAATAAATAAAACCTAACCCTAAACCCTATATCCTAAAACTAACCCTAAACCCAAAACTCTGAACCCTAAACCTACAACCCTAAAAAACTAAACCTACCTAAACCTAAACTAAAACCTTAAACATTAAACCTAAACTAAACCCTAAAACTAAAACTAAACTAAACTAACCCTAAACCCTAAACTCTAAACTAAAACTATAAACCCTAAACCCTAAACTAACTAAACCTAACTAAACCTAAACCCTAAACCCTAAACCTAAAACCTAAACCCTAAACTATAAATCCATAAGCTCTAAACCCTAAACCTAAAAACTCTAAACCCTAAAGTTTAAACCTTAAACCTTAAACCTAAACTAAATTAACCTAAACCTGTTAATCAAATCCTAAACCTAAACCTAAACTATAAAAAAATCCTAAACCTAAAGCCTAAACACTAAACCCTAAACCCTAAACCCTAAACCCTAACCCTAAACCATAAACCCTAAACCCTAAACGTAAACCTAAACTAAATTATAAAATAAAATAAACCTAAAAATTTAAAACTTAAATAAAAAAAAAACTAAATGTAAAATAAAAAATAAACCTAAAATAAAATAAAATAAAAACCTAAACCTAAAAATAAATGTAAAATAATAAAATAAAACCAAAACCCAAAACTAAAAAAATAAACCTAAAATAAACAAAATAAAATTAACCTAAACCTAAACTAAAATAAACTAAACTAAAATAAATAAAACCTAAACATAAACCTAAAATAAACTAAACCCTAAACTAAATAAAATAATATAAACTAAAAATAAGCCTAAACATAAACTAAAATTATAAAACCTGAAATAAACCTAAAAGAAAAACCTAAAACCTAAACCTAAAAAAAGTAAAATAAAAACCTAAACCTAAACAAAAAACCTAAAAAATAAAATAAAATAAAACTAAACTAAAAAGTAAACATAACCCTAAAAATATAAACTAAAATAAAAATAAAAAACAAAATAAATAAACCTAAAATAAAGAAAAATAAAATAAATAAACTTAAACCTACCAGTTTACTTAATGTTTTTTTTTTAAAAAAAAACCTAAACTATAAACCCTAAACCCTAAACTCTATATCCTAAACCCTAAATCCTTAAGCATAAACCCTAAACCTTAAACCTTAAAACTAACCCTGAACCCTAAACCCTAAACTAAGCCTAAACCCAAAACCCTAAACCCTAAAACCTAAAATCTAAACCCTGAACCCTAAACTTGCCCTAAATTATAAACACTAAACCATAGAAGCCTTAAACCTTAAAGCCTAAACCCTAAATGCTAAACCCTAAACCTTAAACCCTAAAGCCTAAACACTCAACCTTAAACCCTAAACCCTAAACCTTAACCATAAACCCTGAACCCTAAAACCTAAATGCTAAATGTTAAACACTAAACCCTAAAAACCTAAAACCTAAACCTAAATTAAATAAAACCAAAAAATAAAATAAATAAGTAAACTCAAACCTAAATAAAAAAAATTAAAGTAAAACTTAAACTAAAACTTAAACCTTAAACTAAAAACAAATTAAAATAAAAATTAAAATAAATTAAAATAAAATAATGAAAACCTAAACTAAACTAAAAAAATAAAATAAACTTAATAATAAAAACCTAAATAAAATAAAAACTAAACATAAAATAAAAATAAAATAAAATAAATACTAAATAATAACCTAAACCTAAAAATAAAATCTAAAAATAAATAAAAAATAAAACCTAAACCCTAAACTAAAAAAAACTTAAACCTAAACTAAAATAAATAAACCTAAACCTAATCTTAAATTAAACTAAACCTAAACCTAAACCTAAACCTAAACTAAATAAAATTAAATAAACTAAAAATTAAACCTAAACCTAAATTAAAAAATAAACCTAAAAATAAACCTAAAATAAAACCTAAAACCTAAACCTAAAAAATAAAAAAAATAAAAACCTAAACCTAAACCTAAAAATAAAAAATAAAACATAAACCTAAAAAATAAAATTAAAATAAAACTTATCTAAAAAATAAACCTAAAATAAACCTAAACCTAAAATATAAACTAAAATAAAAATTGTAAACTAAAATAAAAAACCTAAAATCAATAAACTAAACAAAATAAAAATAAAAAATAAACCTAAATAAAAATGAAAAATAAAATAAACTAAATATACTAAATAAACATAAACCTACTGATTTACTTAATTAAAAAAACCCTAAACCCTAAACCTTAAAACTATAATAAATCCTAAACCGACAACCCTAAATACTAAAAAACCCTAAACCCTAAACCCTAAAAGCATAAACCCTAAAACCCTAAACCCTAAACCCTAAAGCTTACACCCTAAACCCTAAACCCTAAACCCTAACCTTAAACCCTAAACTCTAACCTTAAACCCTAAACTTTAAACCCTAAACACCAGAACCTAAACCTAAACCTAAAGTAATTAAATAAATATAAAAATAAACCTAAAAACTAAAACTTAATAAATCTAAACTCAACTAAACCCAGAATGGGCAAAACCTTGTGAAGGAACATCACCATCAACCGGGCTTAAATCAGTCATGGAGGTGAAGGTGGAACAACAGTTAGTGGTGGTGGGGATATGGAGGTGGTGGTGGATATGGTGGTGAGTAATTATGGAGGCAAGAAGAGCGATGAAGGTTACAACCATGGTGGTGGTGGAGGGAGAGATCAAAGATATGATGGTGGATCCCGCTACTCAAGAGGCCGGAGTGGTTCTGATCAAAATTGAGAAATTGAAGAATGGCCTATCTGATTTGCTGCTTATGGAAGTGTCTTTACAATAAAGATAGTTATAATTATCTAGAGTTTTGATTTGTTCTATGCGTGCTCATTTTTAACTATGTCATCGCTTATCTCCTAGAAAACTTGGTGTGTTACTTGGTTGATGAAATGAAAAAGAAGAAATGTTGAATCTAAATTTATTCTCTGTTATAAAAAAACCAAAAACCCTAAACCCTAAACTAAAACATGAACCCTAGACCTAAAACCTAAACTCTAAACCCTAAATCCTAAAATCTAAAAAACCCTAATCCTCAAACCCTAAACCTTAAGCCCTAAACCTTAAGCCCTAATCATAAACCCTAAAGCCTAAACCCTAAACCCTAAACCCTAAACCCTAAAACCTATACCTAAGCCCTAAACTCTACATCTTAAACCCTCAATCATAAACCCTAAACCCTAAACCCTAAACACTAAACCTAAACCTAAAGTAACTAAATAAATTAAAAAATAATACTAAATCCTATTACCTAACAAACTAAATCCCTAAGAATGGGAATGGTAGGAACATCATCTAGGCCCCATCACATCCCGATAATGGAGGCAAAGCGATGGTTATCATAGTGGTGGTGGGGGATCTAGAATTGCTGGTACATATCAAGGTGGTGGTAGGAGTAGTGGTGGTTATGGAGGCGAGAGGAACGATTGAGGTTACATCCGTGGTGGTGGCGAAGGAAGAGATTGGGGATATGATAGTGGATCTCACTACTTGAGAGGCCAGGGTGGTTCGAATGAAAACTAGAGAAATTCAAGAACGATCGATCTGATCTACTGCTTATGGAACTGAGTCTTTATAGTAGAGATGGTTCTAGTTATTTAGGGCTTTTATTTGCTCTATGCGTGCTCATTTTTTATCTATGTCATTGATTGTGTCTTAGAAAACTTGGTGTACTACTTGGTTGCTAAAATTGAAAAGAAGAAATGTTGAAATTGAATTTGTTCTTGTTATAAAAAAACCAAAAACACTAAACCCTAAATTAAAACCTGAACCCTATACCTAAAACATAAACCCTAAACCCTAAACCCAAACCTAAACCCAAACCCAAACCCTAAAACCACAACCCTAAACCCTAAACCCTAAAACCTTGCCTAAACCCTAAACCTAAACTTTAAACCTAAACCCTAAACCAAACCCAAATCATAAACCACAAATCCTAAACCTCTAAACCTCAAACCTATAACTAAAAATCCAGTTCAAACTAAATAAAACCTAAAAATAAAATAAATAAATAAATTTAAAATAAATTAAAATAAAATAAAAACATAAACTATAACCTAAACTTAAAAATAAAATAAAATAAAAATTAAACTAAATAAATAAATAAAAACCAAAACTAAAGTGAAAATAATAAACTAAATAAAATAAAACTAAACCTAATAAAATAAAATAAAAAATAAAATAAAATAAAACTAAATAAAAACCTAAACATGAAAATAAACCTAAAATAAATAAAATAAAACTTAAACCTAAAAAAAACTAAACCTAAATAAAATAAAATAAACATAAACTAAAATAAAATAAATAAAACCTAAACCTAACCTAAAATAAACTAAACCTAAAACATAACTAAACTCTAAATAAAATAAAATAAACTAAAATTAATAAATCCTAAACTAAAAAATATAAAAAAAAAATAAAAAAACCTAAACCTATTCTTAAAAATAAAATAAAACTAAACTTAAACCAAAATAAAAAATAAACCTAAACTAAAAATAAAATAAAATAACTAAACTAAAAAAACCAACTTTAAGCTAAACATAAACCTAAATAATTAACTTGAAAATAACTAAACTAAAATAAATAATCCTAAAATAGATAAACAAAACTAAATAAAAATAAAAAATAAACTAAATAAACTTAAACCTACCAGTTTACTTAATTTAAAAAAAATAAAAAAAACCCTAAACACTAAACCCTAAAACATAAAACACTAAACCCTAAACCTTAAATCCTAAACCTTAAACCTTAAACCCTAAACCCTAAAATCCTAAACCCTAAACCCTAAACCATAAAACCATAAAATTGAAAACCCTAAACCCTAAAAACCTAAAAAGCTAAAAACCTAAAAACCTAAACCTAAACTAAATAAAATCTAAAAATGAAATAAACAAAAAAACCTAAACCTAAATAAAATAATAAAATAAAATAAAATAAAAACCCTAAACTTAAAATCTAAACTAAACCTAAAACCTATGTAATAATAAATAAAATAAAAATAAAAAACTAAACTAAAATAAAATAAATAAAATGTAAACTAAACTAAAAAAAATAAAATAAACCTAAATAAAAACCTAAATAAAATAAAACTAAATGTAAGATAAAATAAAATAAACCTAAAAAAAATTAAATAAAACTAATTAATAACCTAAACCAAAAATAAACATGAAATAAACCTAAAATTAAAAAATAAACCTAAACTAAACTAAAAAAAAAACCTAAACTATAAATAAAATAAAATAAACATAAACTAAACTAAAATAAATAAAACTAAAAAAAAATAAAACCTAAACCTTTAACCTAAAATAAACTAAACCTATAAAATAAATAAAATAAAATAAACTAAAATAAAACTATACCTAAACTAAAAATAAAACAAAATAAACCTAAAATAAAAACCTAAGACCTAAACCTAATAAAACAAAATAAAAACCTAAACCTAAACCTAAAAAATAAAAAATAAAATCTAAACCTAAAAAAATAAAAATAAAATAAAATAAAACTTAAAACTAAACATAACATAAAATAAACCTAAAAAATAAATTAAAATAAACATAAACTAATAAATAAACTAAACTATAAAAATAAAAAAATAAACTTAAAATAATAAAATAAAATAAACTAAAAAATAATTAATTAAACTAAAAATAAAAATAAACATTAAAAAATAAAACCCAAAACCAAAAAGCTAAATAAAATCTAAACTTAAATATCACTAAAAATAAACCTAAAACCTAACCCTAAAACCACAAACCTAAAAATAAAAACCTTAAACTAAATCTTAAAAACCCAAAATAAAAACCAAAAAAACTAAACTAAAAATATAAATACTAAACTAAACTCTACTAATAACCTAAAATAAAATAAAATAAATAAAATAAAATAAAAAACCAAAATAAATAAACCTAAACCTAAACCAAAACTAAACCTAAACTAGTAAAATAAAATAAAATATAAAATAATAAACTAAAAAAACAAAAACTAAAAGAAAATAAACCTAAAAAATAAAACACTAAATAAAATAAAAACTAAATGTAAAATAAATATAAAATAAACCTAAAAGAAAATAAAATAATAAATAAATAAAAACCCAAACCTAAAAAATAAACCTAAAAATAAATAAAAATAAAACCTAAACCATAAATTAAAAAAAAACCTAAGCCTAAAATAAACAAACTAAAATAAACATAAAGTTAAACTAAAATAAACTAAATTAAAATAAATAAAACCTAAACCTAAACCTAAAATAAACTAAAAAAAACTAAATAAAATAAAATAAACTAAAAATAAACCTAAACCTAAAGAAAATAAAACTTAAATACATAAAAAAATAAAACCTACAACCTAAACCTAAAAATAAAAAAATAAAACCTAAACCTAAAAGATAAAATAAAAATAAAACTAAACTACAAAATAAGCATAAACCTAAACCTAAACCTAAAAAATAAACTAATAAAAAAACCTAAAATAAATAAGCTAAACTAAATAAAAATAACAAATAAACCTAAAAATAAAATGAAAATAAAACAAAATAAATAAAAAAATAAATTAAAAGTAAACTTACATGGGTTTGCTTTTTTAAAACACTTAAATCATAAAACCACCCAAATCCTGACCTACACAACCTCCCTGGCCCTACCTCCCTCCCTACCACTCCCTAACTCCCTAAACTGACTATCTATCCAACCCTAGCCAAGATCCCACTGAGCCCCAAACACTAATAACTCCTAACTGGGCCAAAAACCTTAAACTGACCTGGGCCACTTACTTAACTATAACCCTAAACACCCACCTAAACTCCCTAAACTGAGCCAAAACCTAAAACTTAAACCTACTAAATAAACCTAATAAAATAATAAATAAAACTGACCTTAATAAAATAAAATAAAATAAACTAAAAATAACCATACATAATAAATAAATGAAAATTAAATTAAATTAAAATAAATAAATAAAAAGAAACCAAATAAAAAATAATAAACCTAATAATAAAATCTAAATAAAATAAAACTTAACATAAAAACTAAACCTAAAATAAAATAAAATAAAATAAAACCTAAACTTATAAAATAAATAAATATATATAAAACCTAAAATAAAACTAAAAATAAAAAATAAAATAAACAAAATAAAATAAACCTAAAAGCTAAACTAAAATAAATAAAACATAAACCTACCTAAATAAAATAATCTTAAACCTAAACCTAAACAAAATAAAATAAAATATAACTAAATAAATAAAAATAAACCTAAAATAAAACCTAAAACCTAAAACTTAAAAATAATTAATATCTAACTAAACCAAACAAAATAAAATAAAATAAAACTAAACTAAAAATTAAAATAAAACTAAAAATAAAATAAAAAAATAAATAAATAAAACTGACCTTAAACCAAAACCCTAAACTAAAACCCTATAATAAATAAAAGTTAAACTTGAACCATAAACTTAAAAAAACCTAAACTTAAATAAAAATAAAATAAATAAAATAAAATAAACATAAAACTAAACTAAAATAAGCTAACCTAAAATATAGAAAACCTAAACCTAAACCTAAATTAAAATATATAAAATAAACTAAAAATAAACTTAAAAATAAAACCTAAAAATAAACTTAAAATAAAAACCTAAAAATAAAACCTAAAAAAAAAAAAATAAAAAAATAAAGCCTAAACCTAAAAAATAAACTAAAATAAAACCTAAACTAAAAAATAAAATAAATAAATAATCTAAATAAAACATAAATAAAAAAAAATAAAAAAATAAAATAAAAATAAATTAAATAAAACTAAATAAACTTAAATACAGGGTTTACTTAATAAAACCCAAACCCTAAATCCTAAAAACCCTAAACTATAAAGCATAAACCCTAAACCTAAAATAAAACCACAAACACTAAACCTTAACCCAAAATATAACTCTAAATAAAACTCTAAACCCCAAATAAATCTAAACCTAAACTCATTAAATAAATTAAATAAATAAACTTAAACCTAAAACCTAATAAACCAAAACCTAAACCTATATAAAACCCATGAATAAAACCTTGATGGTAAACATCATCTCAACCCTTAATAAGATCTAAAAAACTCAAAAAGCCATATAAATGAATAAAATAAAAACTCGAGTGGCTAAAAGTTTGAAATAAAAGTCAAAATGAATAGAACTCAAGCAACTACTAAGACTAAAAAAATAAACTGAAATCAAATGAAGACTAAAATGCAAATAACTATAAAAAATGAAATCACCAAGAGAAAATTTTTAATAGAAAAATATAATAATGTAAATAATTAATACCAAACTATAATTTTACAAATTACAAATACAAGTAAAAAATGATACAATTGGCAACATTTAAAATAAACAAAAAAAAAATAAATATAAATTGTCTACTAGTCAAAAAGAAATATCCATCTTCAAGCATTCATAATTAAAATTTGTAAATATTTTACTTCAATAATTGTATGCCAATAAAACCTCAATGCCAAAGCCTCCATTAGAGCCTTAATAGAAATAAATCCTAACAAAGTGATAAAACCTCACAAATAAAAACATCATGCATTAATATAGTAGAGTTTAAAAAAAAAGCTAAGGTTTCTAATCCAATAAGGCTTAACCAATAATGAAGCAAAAAATAAATGAATTAGCCCAAATTTCAAATATATTCTCTTCTCATCATCGTTGAAAATTAAAAAAAATCAAAATTCTCCATGATAAGTCCACTAAATACTACTAAAAAATGATAAGTAAAGTCTAAACCCCAAACGAAATAGTAGAAGATAAGTTGCATTAAAAAAAGCCATAAAAAGAGAGAAATCATCCATTACCATTAAAACCACCACTAAATTAACCAAAAAAGAAAATCCACCACCAACCAAGAGACAAATATTATAAAATAAACTAACTAAACCAAATGGAGTCAAATAGCTAATTAATCTAATCAATTAACTATAACCCTAAAAACCCTCCCCACTTAACCGATCCCTAAACCACGAGTGAGCCATTAAACTCAAAATTGAGCCACATTTACTCAAAAATACTCACTTCAAGTCGATCTGATTCAAGCAGTTTGGTCGACTTTAGCGAGCCACGATCTCTAATTTTTCTGCTAGTGGAGCGATTATCACAATGGTGGTGGGGATCGGAGGTGTTGGTGGATATGGAGGAGGTGGTTGGAGTAGTGGTGATTATAATGGCCTGAGGAGTGATGGAGGTTATAACTATGGTGGTGGTGGAGGAGATTGGGGATATGAGGAAGGATCCCTCTACTCAAGAGGTCGGGGTGATTCTGATGTGAACTGTAGAAACTTAGGAACAGTTGATCTGACCTACTGCTTATGGAATTGTGTCTTTATAGTAGAGATGATTCTAGTTATCTATGATTTTTGATTTGTTCTATGTGTGCTCATTTTCAATCTATGTCATCTCTTGTGTCTTAGAAAACTTGGTGTGTTACATGGTTGATGAAATAAAAGAAATGTTGAATCTAAATTTGTTCTCTATTAATACAAAAACCAAATACCCAAAACCCTAAACTAAAAGCTAAACCTAAACCTAAAACCTAAACCCTAAACCCTAAACCTTAAATCTTAAACCCTAAAACCAACCTAAACCCCAAACTAAACCATAAACCTAAATCATAAACCCCACACTAACCCTAACTCCACAAACCCTAACCCTAAACCTACTACCCCAAACCCAAATCATAAACCCAACCACTAACCTAAACCACAAAACTTAAACCTAAACTAACCTAAACCTCAAACTTTGGCTTAAAGCCTAAAACCAGACCATGACCCTAAAACTAAACCTAAACTTAAACCCTAAACTCTAACAAAACCTACTAAACCTAACTAAACTTCTAGCCCTGACCTGACCTAAATCTAAACCACAAATCCTTAAACCCACTAAACCCTAAATCCTAAAACCTAAACCTAAACCATAACTGAAACTGTAACCCACACAAACCTAAACCCTAAAGCTAAAACCAAAACCTAAATCTTAAACCCTAACCCTAAACCCTAAACCCAAAAGCCCTAAACTTTAAAACCTAAACTTTAAACCCTAAACCCTTAACCTTATTCTATTGAGCATCTTCTCTCTCCTCTATTTTTTGGGTTCTCTGATGAATTCCATTTCCCCTATAGAGGCATGTCTCCTTTATGACTTTTCCTATGGACATTTTAGCTAGTTTTCCAATTCGATGGCTTAGCTTGGCTTTTGGCTTTTCCTATGATGTGATGCGACTGATCATGGCTGCACTCTCTACTTCCCATGGGAAATCTTGATATTTTAACTGTTCCCATGAAATTCTCTGATTCCTTGGGGTTCTCTAGATTAAACCCTTCGTTAGCTTCAAAATCCTTCAAGGATGTTATTGCTGGTAAGGCCAATTACACTGGTGAGTCTCTTGAACTTATCTCTACCTCCTTTCGAGATTTACCCACAATAATGTGTTCTGATTCAGTTGTGGAAAGGCTTGCGACACCCTTTAAATTCACATTGGTGGGTAAATTTGCTTTGCATCAACTACTTTGGAGAATATTCAATCATTTTTATAGCTTGAAGCTCTCGTACTTTTTTCTGTTGGATTGATCGATTCCCATCAGGTCTTGATTCATCTTTCAAATGATTTAGATTATTCTTGGGTTTTCTCTTGATGCTCGTATTTTATTTTTAATTGTCAAATGAGTTTATTGAAATGGATGCCTCATTTTGATATTAAGGAGGAATCTTCTATTATTCTAGTTTGGATCTCTCTTCCCAATTTGCATGTTCATTTCATTAATCATGAGTTTGTTTTTGTTATCGGTGTGCTATTCAGTCATCCTCTTAAAGTTGATTGGGCAATTGCTTCTAACACCAGGCCATCTATTGCATGAATTTTAGTCGAGTTGGATATAACTAAAAAATTTCCAAAGGAAATTTGGCTAGGATCATAGAAATATGGATATTTGCCAAAAGTGGATTTTGAGAATTTTCTTATTTTTTGTTCCCATTGAAAATTCATGGTCATGGAGTTTCAGATTGCTTTGTGGTTCATCCTTACTTTAAAAAATCCAAACTCGTGCATAATAACTCAGATCCCATTCTTAAGGTGCCCTCAGTTAAACCAAAGAAAGTTGTTCCAATGGATAACTCTTTACCTGAAGCCGAGGGTCATTGCCTTGATCCTCCCACTGCTCATTTCGATAATGTCGGGGCTCTTAAGCCTGATTAGCCTTGGGATGTCACTCATGTTAATAAGGATGTAGTACCTTATGATGAGCCTATCCATTTAAATCACACTGATATTGGTAATAATATGGACAATAATATGTTTTTTGAAACTTATGGATGATTATTCTATCTCAAATGATTTCATTCCTGCTTTTTTGCCACCTTTAATTGAAGAAAATATGACCATTCATGAGGGCTTGATTGGTGAGCAAACTAAGGATAATGTTTCTAATTTTGATTTGGGCACTTGTGCTTTAAATGGTTCTAATCCTTCTCCTGCTTCTTCATCTAATGTTGAATTGATTTCTAATCTAATTTTGCAACATAATAATGATGTGGAAGAAGGTGAAGTGGCCTGTAATGAAATGGATCTCTGATGGTGATCGTAATACTAAATATTTTCATGCCATGGTTAAAAAGAAAAAGGCTCTAAATCACATTCATAAAATTAAAACTAATGTTGGTGTTTTGATAAAAAAAGCTTAATTACGCTATTTCTTTTTATAAAGAGCTTCTTAATAAAAATATTGCTTATGATGAGATTTCTTCACTTGAAGTTATCCCTAATCTCATTTCTGATGATGATAACAACATGCTTTCTTCCTTACCTTCTGAGTCTTAAATTATTGACACTTTGCAAAGTATGAATAGAAACTCTGTGGCTAGCATGATGGTTTTACTACCCTCTTTTTCTAAAAATGTTGGTTTACCATTAAAGAGGACTTGGTTCAAGCTATTCTTGATTTCTTTAAGGGTAGTAATCTCCCCAAATATTTTGCTAACACCTCCATTATTTTAATTCCTAAAAAGGACAATCCTAAAATTTGGAGTGATTTTAGGGTAATTAGCCTTTGCACTTTTTTTAATAAACTTAGTTCTAAGATTTTGGCTAAAAGGTTGAGTATCTTTCTTCCTAGAATTATCTCCCCCAATCAAACTAGATTTTTTAAAGGAAGATCCATTTAAGATAATGTTCTTTTAGCCTGAATGATTTGAATGCCAAAGTTCACAATGGAAACTTGCTTTTTAAGCTTGACATTTCAAAAGTTTATGATAATATTGGTTGGGTTTTCCTATATAAAATCTTGGCTTTATTTGGATTCTCTATTCAATTTATTGCTTTAATTAAGAATGGGATTGAGAATTCTTGGTTTTCTTTGCTCCTCAATGGAGAAGTTCATGGTTTCTTTTCTTCTTCTCATGGGTAAGCAGGACCCTCTCTCGCCCTTTTCATTATTCTGTGGAATATCTTTCTAGATCTTTTGAGCATATCTTTAGTAAAATGCCTTACATGTACTACAGAACTAGTGGTGGGTTTCCTATTTCTCACCTCACTTTTGCCGATGATTTCATTATATTTTGCAATGGCTCTACTCTTTATATTAAAAAATTATGTAATTTCTTAACTCTTTTTGGTAGGAGAGTGGCTTGAATATTAATCCAGATAAAAGTTGTTTTATTACTAGCACTTTTATTTCCTTACCTAAGATCAATGTTATCAAGAATATTATGGGGTTTTCCACATCAAATTCTCCCTATCAATTGTTTGGGGACTCTTTTATATAGAGGAACGAAAAGATCTTATTTATTTGATAAAGTTATTTAGAGAATAAATAAGAAAACCTCCTCTTAGGAGTTTCATTTACTTTCCTTTGGTGTTAGACTTATCCTGATCAAAAGTACCCTTTGCTCTATGCCTCTGTATCTCTTGTCTACTATTGTTCCTACCCATTCTATTATTAAAATGATCAATAGACTTTTTAATAAATTTATTTGGGGATCTAACTCTTCTTCCAAAAGAATACATTGGGCTAGTTGGCACAACTATTGACGTCTTAATAATGAAGGTGGCTTGGGTTGCAAAACATTAAAGGATTCTATTAACTGGTTTTCCTACAGAATGTGGTGGAATTTTAGAAATAACCATAGTTATTGGTCAAAGTTTATGCATGCTAAATATTATTAGGGCAAACATCTCCTCATTTGTGCTTTCAAATCTAAGGATTCTCTTGTGTGGAGAAGACTTTGTAGTATCAAATGGAATGTTGAGAACCTAATTTCTTGGGGTGTCAATTTTGGTTCATCTTTCTTTTGGAAAGATAATTAGTTAGCAAGGCTCTATTGATTCCTTGCTCAATACTCATTCCACTGTGATGCTTAAGATTAATCAATTAATTACTCACAATAGCTGGGATGTGGCTCAATTAAATATCCTTGTCCCCAATGTGATAGTTGAAAAAATCCTAAAAATTTGTCCTTTCCCTAATGAACCCAACCAAATTCTCTTTAAAAATTCTTCTTCTAGAGATTTTGTTTTTAAAGATGTTTGGCATTTAATTATATTTAAATATCAAGAGTCCTTGGATTTTACTAAAATCTAGAATATTTGTGTCCCTTCTTCATTTTTGAATTTAACTTGGCATTAGAGCATTATATCCCTCAATGCTACTTTTTCTAAAAAAGGCTTTCATCTCCTCTCTAAATGCTATCTTTGCTATCACATTTTGTGGATCATGTTTTTTGTGAATGGTGTGGAATTGATATGATAATATTTTTAATACTTTCCATTTAATGGTTCATTTTCTATTATGCAACTTCTTGAAGCTTGTTTCTCTCATACTTCTAAGGTTCATGTTAAAATTATTTTAGCTACTACTATTCTTTGGTACATTTGGATGGAGAGAAATGATGCTAAGCATCGTAATATTCCTATGAACTATCTTCGTGTTATTTCTAGAGGCAAATATAAAATTATATCTCTTTTCAAAGCTAATCTTCTTACTTACTCTAGTTTTAAAGGGAACAAGTCTATGTCCTTCAATGTTGGGATTAACTTTCTTTCCTGTAATGTCTCTCCTACCCAAAAAAATTATATACTAGATTAAACCTAACTATCACTTCATTAAGGTTAACATTGATGGCTCAATTTCTAATGGCTATTATGGTTGTGGTGGGATTTTGAGAGATCATAGTGGCAAGGTTATCTCTACTTTTCTTGCCCCTTTAGAGCCTTATTCTATGTTATTTGCTGAGCAAAAGGCTTTCATCATTGAATTTCTATTTGTTTACAATAAGATTTTCATAAGATCTAGTTTCAAGTTGATGCTCTCCATCTTTTGTTTTAATCAATTCTGATGCTCATGGTAATACTGAAGTGTATTATTTACTTAATCATACTACAAGGCTTCTTGCTAACCTAGATTTTTTAATTTCTCATATTTATAAGGAAGCCAATTCTTGTGCTGACTTTCTTTCCAATTTGGGAGCCAAGTCTTCTTCTATGCAAATGTTTTCTAATGATGACATCCCTTTCCTTTTAAGGGGTCTTATGAATCTAGAAAAAACTAGTTTGCCTTATGTTAGAAGCTTTTAATCATTTCTCCTCCTATGGGCTTTGGCTTTTCCCTTATTTTTGGTTTTGAATATTTCTAATTTTCTCTTATGATGGTTAGGTCTTTATTTATTTCTTCTTCTAAACTTACTTTTATTTTCTTGTTTGGTTCCTTCCCATTCTTTGGATGGGTTGGGGCTATCCTTCCATTCATTAGATTTTTTCTGTAATTTTTATTTTCTAGTTTCCTTTCTCTCCCATCCTGGTAAAGGTGTTTCCTACAAAAGGAGGCTATTGGGTCCTGCTTGTCTTCTGATTTCTGTGGTTCTCTTTTTTGGTTGGATCACTCTACAACCTTCTTTTTTTACTCTACATTTTATGGTTGGTTGTTTGCTGTTGTTGCATGGCTGTGGGTTTTTTCTTTTTTTGGGTGTTGCTCATGCTATTTTTGTGACCTTCATACTATGGTTAGATGTTCTGTCTCCTTGTTGTTTGCTAATTGGATGGTTTTTCCAGTTATTTTTGGTTGTCCTTTTTTTCTTGGGTCTCATCCTTCCCACTTGTTCCTGTCTTTATGGATTTTACTGGTGATGTTTGGGGTGTGGCCCTCTTGGTTGGGGTTTGCTCATCAGAAGGTGACTGTTGACAGTAGTGTTATTATGGTTTTTTCTCCTGCAGTAAAGAGGAGTTATGTGACCTTTAGGGCTCTTTGTTCTTAAGTTATAGCTTGGAGAGCTATTTTCCTATAGCTATCTATCCTTTCTTTAGTGCTGCTCTAGATGAATGTAAGGTTTGCTATTTCAAGTTTATTACATCGTCTAATTATTGGGTGTGCCTCCTATAATACAGAGGTTCTATTTTTAATTGGTATTCTAAACTGGAAGGTGACTAACTACTGTTTGGATGGCTTTTGGATTTGGTTACTATTGTCCCTATTGGGCTTCTTGTTTGTGGCTATCTCTAGCTATTGGATTATTTCTGACCATACAGGGCTTTTAACCTTTTTTGTTTTTGGTAGCTATATCTAGCTATTTTAACTAGATTCTCATGTCTTTGGATTGGGATTGGTGGCTGTTTTCTATGGCTTTTCCTTGGGATTTTTCAATATTTTTGAATGGATGACTTTTTTTGGCTTTCATCCTGATGGTTCTAAGTCTAATGATTAGAATCCTTGGCTATCTTGGTGGCTCGCAAGGTGGACTGCCTTGTTGGCTGCTTGGATTGGGTGCTCTAGCTAGCTGGTTGGGTTTAAAGAGTATTTACTTTGTTATAATTTTCTGATCTTGTCAAGTCTATGTATGGATCTGACTATTTACTTTCCCTTTCTTCTCTTGTGGTGTCTACATAATGGGATTCTCATTTTTGGATTATGGTTGAACCTCTACCCTTTCCTATTTTGTTGGTTGCCTTGTTTCCTATCATTCTTAATGTTAGTTTTACTATTAATCTGGATATTATTATTATTTATGGATCTTGGCATGTTCTTTTAATGAATGACCTTACCACTATGGTCCTCCTTTTGCCTTTGTTTGGTCTCTATTTAGTCCTATTTCCCTTATTGTGAGGTTTGCTTCCAGCAACTATGTTAGCAATTCATGGTGGTGGCTTTGGTGGTGCTCCCTATGGCCTAAGGAATTTTTGATGGGTTACCCCTTATCTGCTTTCCTGATGGGTTACCTCCTTATCTATTTTATTGAGTTTAATATATCTGATTACTGGGTTTTTGTGGCTACATTTTCTATTTGAAGTTTTATGCAGGTTTGTGTGATGATCGTCATTGGATAAGGTGCTACAAGAGGTATGCTGGAAATGGTGGCCATGATGCTTTCCACTCCTTTTGGCTGGTAGTGCTATATGTAATTGTAACCCTTCACTTGAAGTCTAGAGGCTTACATATGGTGCTACTCCTTAAGATGATTATAATTGAGCCCAAGCCTTTTCTTTATCTTTTTACTTCTATCTGCTCTTACATTTTATGCTTAATTAACTATTTAATTATCTGTACTAATCCAATTTCAAGCTTGTTTCCAATCTCTAGTATAGGTTGGGAGACTTTTGCTACTGGATTGTGCTTGTTTCAAAAGGAGCGAGGAAGGTTGTTGTTGATTTCAATGATTATTTTTTGTGGATCTCTATTTCCTATTTATTAGCTTCCTTTCTTTATCTATTGTATTAGCTAGGGGGCTTATCTCCTTAGGACTTTTTTGTAGCTCTTTGAGCATTAGCTTAGAGATTTGCCCCATCTAAGGACTTTGTACCTTTTCTTTGTGGCAAATAAATTTCCCTATATTCCCTTTAAAAAAGCCCTAAACCCTAAACCTAAACTTAAAAACCTAAACTAAATAAAACATAATAATAAAATAAATAAATAAACCTAAACCTAAATAAAATAAAAACCTAAACTAAAACCTAAACCTAAACCTAAAAATAAAATAATAAAATAAAACTAAACTAAAATAAATAAATAAAACCTAAACTCAAAAATAAAATAAACCTAAAATTAAAAAGCCTAAATAAAAAAACTAAACGTAAAAAAAAAGAACCTAAATTAAAATAAAATAAAACTAAATAAAAACCAAAATAAAATAAAACATAAACCCTAAACTAAAAAAAAACCTAAACCTAAAATGAACAAAATAAAATAAACATAAACCTAAACTAAAATAAACTAAACTAAAATAAATAAAAACTAAAACTAAACCTAAAATAAACTAAACTTAAACCCTAAACTAAATAAAATAAAATAAACTAAAAATAAACCTAAACTAAAAAAAATAAAAATAAACCTAAAATAGAAACCTAAAACCTTAACCTAAAAAAATAAAATAAAAACCTAAACCTAAACTTAAAAATAAAAAATAAAACCTAAACTTAAAAAAATAAAACTAAAACTAAACAAAAAAACATAAACCTAAACCTAAACCAAAAAAATAAACTAAAATAAAAAAATCTAAACTAAAATAAATAAACTAAACTAAATAAAAATAAAAAGTAAATCTAAAAATAAATAAATAATAAAATAAACTAAAATAAATAAATAAAACAAAATTAAACTAAACCTATTGGTTTACATAATTGAAAATAAACCTTAACCTAAACCTTAAACTTTAAAACCTAAACCCTAAATCGTAAACCCGAAATCCTAAACCCTAAACCCTAAACCCTAAACCCTAACCCTAACCCTAAACCCTAAACCTAAACCCTAAACCCTAAATTATCCCTAAACCTTAAACCATGAACCCTAAAAACCCTAAACACTAAGCTAAACCTAAACCCTAAACCTTAAACTTTAAACCTTAAACCCTAAAGCTTAAACATTAAGCCCTAAAGCCTAAACCCTAAGCCATAACCTTAATCCCTAAACCCTAAAATCCTAAACCCTAAACTTTAAACCCTTAACCCTAAACCCTAAACCTTAAAAACCTAAAAACCTAAACCAAACTAAATTAAACCTTAAAATAAAATAAATAAATAAACTTAAACATAGATAAAATAATAGAATAAAATAAAAACCTAAAATAAAATCTAAACCTAAACCTAGAAAAAATAAAATTAATTAAAAAAATAAACTAAAATAAAATAAATAAAAAACTAAACTAAACTAAAATATAAAATAGACCTAAGAATAAAAAACCTAAATAAAATAAAAACTAAATGTAAAATAAAAATAAAATAAACCTAAAATAAAATAAAATAAAAACTAAATAAAAACTTAAGCCTAAAAAATAAATCTTAAATTAAAACCTAAAAATAAATAAAAAAATAAAACCTAAACCAAACTAAAAAATAAAATAAGATAAAATAAAATAAACCCAAACCTAAGCTAAAATAAACTAAAGTAAAATAAATAAAACCTAAACTAAATAAAATAAAATAAACTAGAAATAAACTAAAAATTAAAACCTAAAATTAAACCTAAAACAAAAACCTAAAGCCTAAACCTAAAAATAAAAAATAAAACCCTAAACCTAATCCTAAAAATAAAAAATAAAACCTAAACCTAAAAAATAAAATAAAAGTAAACCCAAACTTAAAAAAAACTAAAATTGAAATCCTAAACTAAAATAAATAAACCTAAAATAAATAAACAAAACTAAATAAAAATATAAAATAAACCTAAATAAAAATAAAAGATAAAATAAACTAAATTAACTAAATAAACATAAACCTACCAGTTTTCTTAATTTTTTTAAAACCATAAACCCTAAATCTTAAACCCTAAACCTACAACCTAAACCCTAAACCCTAAAAAACCCTAAACCTAAAACCCTAAGCCCAAACCCTAAACCCTAAACCCTGAAAGCATAAACCCTAAAACCCTAAACCCTAAACCCTAAACTCTAAATGCTAAACCATAAACTATAAACCCTAACCTTAAACCCTAAACCCTAAACCCTTAACCCCAAACCCTAAACCTAAACCTAAAGTAACTAAATAAATAAAAAAATAAACTTGAACCCTAAAACCTAATAAACCTAAACCTAAACCAAACCTTAAGAATGGGTAGAACCTTGATGGAAGGAACATCACTATCAACCAGGCTCAGTCTAGATTTTGTAGTGGAGGTGAAGGCGGAGGTAATGATTATCATTGTGGTGATGGAGGATCAAGAGGTACTAGTGGATATAGAGGTGTTGGTCGAGCAGTGGTGGTTATGGAGGTGGGAGGAGCAACAAAAGTTACAGCCATGGTGGTGGCCCAGGGAGAGATCGGGGATATGATGGCGGATCCCGCTACTCGGGAAGCTGGGGTGGTTTTGATGGGAACTGGAGAAACTAAAGAATGGCCAATCCGATCTAATGCTTATGGAACTATGACTTTGCAGTAAATACAATTGTAGTTGTTTAGGGTTTCTTATTAGCTCTATGCATGCTCATATTTGATCTATGTCATTGCCTGTGTCTTAGAAAACTTGGTGTGTTATTTGGTTGATGAAATCAAACAGAAGAAATGTTGAATCTGAATTTATTCTCTATTAAAAAAACCAAAAACCCTAAACCCTAAACAAAAACCTGAACCATAAACCTAAAACCTAAACACTAAATCCAAAACCCTAAACCCTAAAAACCATAAAACTTAAACCCTATGCCCTGAACCCCAAACCCTATACCCTAAATAAACCCTAAACCCTAAACTAAAACTTGAACCTTAAACCTAAAACCTAAACCCTAAATCCTAAACCCTAAACCCTAAACACCTTAAAATATAAATCCTAAACCATAAACCATAAACATTAAACAAACCCTAAACTTTAAACCTTAAACCCCCTAACCCTAACCCTAAACCCTAGTCCCATAACCCTAAACCCTAAACTAACAAAACCCAAAACCCTAAACCCTAAAAGCCCTAAACCCTAAACACACACTAAACCCTAAGTTAAAAAAAAATATACAAAATAAAATAAACCTAGACATAAACTAAAATAAATAAAACCTAAACCTAAACCTAAATATTAAACTAAATAAAATAAAATAAATTAAAAATAAACCTAAACCCAAACTAAAAAAACCTAAAAAAACCTAAAAAAACATAAAATAAAAACCTAAAACCTAAACCTAAAAAATAAAATAAAAACCTAAACCTAAACCTAAAAATAAAAAATAAAATCTAAACCTAAAAAAATTATATAAAAATAAAACAAAATAAAAAATAAAAATAAAAATAAACCTAAACCTAAAACTAAAAATAAACTAAAATAAAAAACCTAAACTAAAATAAATAAAGCTACAATAAATAAAATAAACTAAATAAAAATTAAAAATAAAATAAGCTAAATAAATAAATAAAACTAAATAAACCTAAACTTATCGGTTTATTTAATTTAAAAAAAACACTAAACCTAAAACCCTAAACCCTAAACCATAAAATTAACATGAAACCCTTAAACCTAAACCTACAACCCTAAACCCTAAAAAACCTTAAACCCAAAATCTTAAACTAACCCTAAACCCTAAAACCTAAAACTATAAACCTAAAGAACCCCTAACCTAAACTAACCTAAACACTAAACCAAAACCTAAACTCTAAACCTAAACCACTAAACCTAAACCCTAAAATTCCTAAACCCTAAAGCCTAAAGCCTAAACCCTAAACCCTAAACTCTAAACTAACCCTAAACCCTTAACCCTAAACCCTAAAAATCATAAAACTTAAAGCCTAAACACTAAACCCTAAACTCTAAACCCTCCCTGAACTCCGGGTCCTAAAATGAAATAACCCTAAACCCTAAACACTAAAACCCTAAACCCTAAAATCCTAAACCTTAATCCCTAAACCCTAAACCCTAAACCCTAAAAACCTAAAAACCTAAAAACCTATACTTAAACTAAATTAAACCTAAAATAAAATAAATAAATAACATAAACTTAAATAAAAAATAAAATAAAATAAAAACCTAAACTTAAACCTAAACATAAAATAAAATAAATAAATAGAAATAATCTAAAATAAAATAAATAAAACTTAAACTAAATAAAAAATAAAATCACTTTAAGAATAAAAAACCTAAATAAAATAAAAACTAAATGTAAAATAAAAATAAAATAAACTTAAAATAAAATAAAATAAAAACTAAATAAAAATCTAAACTTAAAAATAAACATTAAAATAAAACCTAGAAATAAATAAAAAATAAAACCTTTACCCTAAACTAAAAAAAAATCCTAAAACTAAAATAAAATAAAATAAAAAAGATAAATAAACCTAAACCTAAACTAAAATAAACTAAACTAAAATAAATAATACTAAAACCTAAATCTAAAATAAATTAAACCTAAACCTAAACCTAAACTAAATAAAATATAATATACTAAAAATAAACCTAAACCTAAACTAAAAACTAAAACATAAACATAAACATAAAATAAAAAGCTAAAACCCAAACCTAAAAAAATAATATAAAAACCTAAACTTAAACTTAAAAATAAAAAAAATAAAACCTAATCCTAAAAAATAAAATAAAAATAAAACTCAACTATAAAATAAACCTAAACCTAAAAAATAAACTAAAATAAAAAACCTAAACTAAAATAAACAAAAATAAATAAACCTAAATAAAAATAAAAAATAAAATAAACTCAAATAAATAATAAATAAGCTAAATAAACTTAAACATACTACTTTACTTAATTTAAAAAAAAAACCTTAAACCCTAAATCCTAAATCTTAAACTTTAAAATTAACCCTAAACCTACAACCATAAATTTACAACCCTAAACTCTAAAACCTAAACCCTAAACCCTAAACCCTAAACCCTAAAACCCTAAACCCTAAACCCTAAACCCTAAACCCTAAAACCTATAACCCTAAACCATGAACCACAAACCCTAAACCCTAAACCATAAACTATAAACTAACCTTAAACCCTAAACCCTAAACTAACCATAAACCCTAAGAATGGGCAGATCCATGATGGAAGGAACATCACCGTCATCTAGGCTCAGTCTAGATCTAGCGGCAGAGGTGAAGGTGGAGGTGGTGATTATCTCAGTGGTGGTGGGGATCTGAGGTGGATGGTGGATGGAGGTGGTCGAGGGTGGCTATGGAAGCAAGAGGGGATAGGGGTTACAGCCATTGTGGTGGTGGAGGGAGAGATCAGGGATGTGATGGTGGATCCACAACTCGAGAGATGGGGGTGGTACTGATGGGAACTAAAGATTTTGAAGAATGACCGATCCAATCTGCTACTTATGGAATTATTTCTTTATAGTATACATGGTTTTACTTATCTAGGGTTTTCGATTTGCTCTATGAGTGCACATTTTTGACCTATCTCATCACTTTAGCCTTAGAAAACTTGGCATGCTACTTGGTTGATAAAATCAAAAAGAAGAAATGTTGAATCAAATTTTTCTCTATTAAAAAAACTTTAAACCCTAAACTTAAACTTAATTCCTAAACCTAAAACCCTAAACTTAATACCAATCCACTCCTTTGTTGTTTTGATCTAATTACCAATATAAGAAGGTCTATTTGAGTTATTTGGAGTTGGTACATGGCCAGTTTGAGCTAAGGAGTGGATTGGTAACCTCCCATGTGCTTCAAATCAAGTGGAGGGAAGTTTTCTATTTGGCCAATTCGAACTATGGGGTTGGTTTTGGTCTTGTGTCCATTTGGACTAACCCAAACCCATTGGGTTGGGTGCACTACCCTCCATAAGGTTCACTTGACCTATTAGGAAGGTATCGAGTAGATATGAAGAGGGCTTGACCAAATTCCCCATAGATTTGACCAAAAATTGTTCTATGGCCTAGAGGTAGAATGGTCATTTGGCTTATTTTTCAATTCTAATATATTGGGTATGTTGAGAAAATAGGTTTGGCTAAGTTTCATTCTATTTGGAGTTAATTTGATATAGACTGGCTCATTTTGACCCATTTAGGTCAAAATGGGTCAACTTGGGTCAAGTTGACCAATTGGTCAAATTGGGTCAAGCCAAGGGTTGGGTCAAGTTCATATGACTATTTGAAATGTTTTTGTGGCTTTGGTTTGATTCAATTTGGTCTAGTTTTGAGTTTGGCTCATATGACTTCATTTAGGTCAAATGGGCCAAGTTGACCAATTTGACCCATTTGACCTATTTGAGCTAGGTCATGGGTACATTTAGGTTTGGTTAGTCATATGAACTGGATTTGTATCTTTGTTTCCAATCAATTTTGGTTAGGTTTGTATTGGCTCAACATAACCCCTTTAGGTCAAGTTGGGTTCAAGGTCAATTGGGATAGGTTAGGTCTAGTTGGCCAATTGAGGCTTTGGTCAAGTTCAACAAGTGCTTTGGAACTTGACCCATTGGTTTCAATCAATTTGGCTTAGATCAAGTTTTGACACATTTTGATTTTTTAGGTCAAGTTGGATCAACCTGGGTCAAGTGGCCAATTGGGCTAGGTTAGGATCAAATGTTGACTTGGTCAAGTTCAAACATAATTCATCAATGAACTTACATCAATGGTTTCAATCAATTTGCCTATGGTGGATTTTGGCTATGTTAGGTTTCATTTTGGCTAAGTGTTGACTTGGTTTGACCAAATTTTATTGATTGATCATCCCATGATGATTGCTGATCATGACAGAGGCATGTGTGAGTTCGATTCAAAATTTGGTTAAGATTAAATTTGTCTCATAATTTATTAGTTATTAGTTTTAGTTAGTTTATTTTAAGTTTTATTAGTTATTTGTTACTTATTAGTTTATTAGTTATTTATTTATTAGTTAGTATTATTTATTTTATAGTTTAGCTATTAGTTTATTAGTTTATTATTATTAGTTATTAGTTTTAGTTTTAGTTTATTAGTTTTATTTAGTTATTATTAGTTAGTTTTAGTTTTAGTTATTAGTTTTAGTTTTAGGTTATTATTATTAGTTATTATTAATTAGTTATTTTATTAGTTATTATTAGTTATTAGTTTATTATTATATTATTATTATTTATTAGTTTATTAGTTATTAGTTAGTTATTATTTAGTTTTAGGTTTTATTATATTATTATTATTAGTTATTAGTTATTTATTATTAGTTAGTTAGTTTATTATTATGTTTAGTTATTAGTTATTATTAGTTAGTTTTAGTTTTATTTTTTAGGTTTTAGTTATTATTAACCATTAGTTATTTAGTTTATTTAGTTAGTTTTTAGTTTTATTAGTATTATTTAGTTATTAGGTTTATAGTTAGTTTTATTTATTATAATTTTTATTATTATTATTATTAATTTTTATTTTATTAGTTATTTATTAGTTTAGTTAGTTATTTAGATTTAGTTTTTATTAGTTTATTAATTAGTTTTGTTAGTTTAGCTTATTAGTTTGAATAGTTTTATTTTATTATTTTAGGTTAATTATTATTGTTTATTATTATTGGTATTATTATTATTTTATTTTTATTATATTATTATTTTTATATTAGTTAGTTTAGTTATTATAGTTAGTTAGTTATTAGTTGTTGTTTAGTTTATGAGTTATTATTAGTTATTTGTATTATTTAAGTTTAGTTATTATTAGGTTTATTATTATTAGTTTTTTTTAGTTTTAGTTTATTATTTATTATTTATTTTTTTTAGTTATTATTATTATTACTATTATTATTATTATTTATTAGTTGTTATTATCGTTTATTATTATTAGTCATTAGTTTTTATTTATTAGTTATTAATTATTAGTTTTGTTTTTTTATTTAGTTATTATTATTAGTTTTAGTTAGTTATTATTATTATTAGTATTAGTTATTAGTTTAGTTATTTAGTTATTATTAGTTATTAGGTTTTTAGTTAGTTATTATTAGTTAGTTATTAGTTATTATAGTTATATTATTAATTAGTTATTAGTTATTTATTATTTGTTTTAGTTTTATTAGTTATTTATTAGTTATAGCTAGTTTTATTATTAGTTATTATTATTTTATTATTTATTAGTTTAGTTTAGTTATTATTATTATTATTATTATTATTATTATTATTATTATTATTAGTTAGTTATTATTAGTTTTATTAATTAGTTATTTTTAGTTTTTTATTTTATTATTATTATTATTAGTTTTTTAGTTAGTTATTATTACTTTTTACTTTTAGTTATTATTATTTATTAGTTTTTTAATTAGTTATTAGTTATTTAGTTATTATAGTTATTATTATTATTATTATTAAGTGTTTTATTAGTTATTTGTTTATTAATTTTTTTAATTATTATCAGTTATTAGTTTAGTTAGTTATTATTAATTATTAGTTAGTTTTATTAGTTATTATTTTATATTAGTTATTAGTTAGTTTTAGTTTTTTATTAGTTGACTTATAAGTTTTTTAGTTTATTATTTGTTAATTATTTTATTTATTAGAAGTTATTATTATTATTATTATTATTAACCATTATTATTATTATTATTATTATTATTATTATATTATTATTATTATTATTATTATTTATTATTATTATCATGTTACCATTATTAGTTTATTTATTAGTTAGTTATTATTAGTAGTTTAGTTATTATTTTTAGTTTATTATTATTACTATTATTATTATTACTAGTTAGTTATATTGTTATTTATTTATTATTATTATAGGTTTAGGTTTAGTTTAATTATTAGTTAGTTTTAGTTTAGTTATTTAGTTATTAGTTAGTTAGTTTAGTTATTTTTTTAGTTATTAGTTTATTATTATTAGTTATTTTTAGTTATTATTATTATTAGTTAGTTATTATTAGTTTTATTAATTTAGTTTTATTAGTTTATTAGTTATTAGTTATTATTATTATTATTATTATTAGTTATTATTATTTATTATTTATTATTTATTATTATTATTATTATTATTATTATTATTATTATTATTATTATTATTATTATTATTATTATTATTATTATTATTAGTTTTTAGTTTTTATTAGTTAGTTTATTAATTAGTTTATTAGTTTATTAATTTATTTAGTTATTAGTTTAGTTATTATTTTATTATTTAGTTAGTTATATAGTTTAGTTATTAGTTAATTATTTAGTTATTAGTTTAATAGTTTTGTTATTTATTATAGTTTATTTTTTTAGTTATTTAGTTATTTATTTATTATATAAGTTTAGTTATTAGTTAGTTTATTATTATTATTTTAGTTATTTATATTTAGTTTAATTAGTTTTAGTTATTATTATTTTTATTAGTTAGTTTTATTATTAGTTTTATTAATTTTAGTTTATTTTATTAGTTATTAGTTTTATTGGTTTAGTTTTAGTTATTAGTTTATTAGTTTAGTTATTAGTTTAGTTTTATCATTTAGTTTAGTTATTATTAGTTAGTTATTAGTATTAGTTAGTTTTAATTAGTTATTAGTTTTATTAGTTAGTTTTTAGTTTATTAGTTTATTATAGTTATTTTTATTATTAGTTTTAGATTTATTAGTTATTTAGTTATTAATTTACTTTTATTAGTTTTAGTTAGTGATTATAGTTATTATTATTATTAGTTAGTTATTTATTATTTTATTAGTTTTATTTTAAATTTGGTTATTAGTTATTTTTATTTTTAATTATTAGATATTAGTTTTAGTTATTATTTTTAGTTAGTTATTAGTTAGTTCTATTATTAATTATTTATTTATTAGTTTATTAGTTTAGTTATTGGGTTATTAGTTACTTAGTTTATATTTATTAGTTATTATTATTAATTATTAGTTTTTTATTAGATTTATTATTAATATTATTAGTTTATTATTAGATATTATAGTTTTATATTTATTTTATTATTTATTATTTATAGTTGTTATATTATTTATTATTATTAGTTATTATTAGTTTATTAGTTTATTAGTTAGTTATTAGTTTATTTATTAGTTATTAGTATTATTAGTTATTATTAGTTTTATTATTATTAGTTAGTTAGTTATTTATTATTATTAGTTAATTTTATTATTAGTTTATTTATTTCTTTTAGTTTTTAAGTTAGTGAGTTATTAGTTATTATCATTATTAGTTAGTTATTAGTTTATTAGTTTAGTTATTACTAGTTATTAGTTAGTTATTAGTTATTAGTTATTTTTATTAATTATTAGTTTTTAGTTTAGTTTTTAGTTATTATTAGTTTTTATTAATTAATATTAGTGTATTAATATTATGTTTAGCTTTATTAGTTTTTTAGTTTTAGTTTTATTTAGTTATTATTATTATCTATTATTAGTTTAGTTAATTTATTAGTTTATTATTACTTAGTTAGTTATTATTTTAGTTTTTTTATTTTAGTTATTAGTTTTTATTTAGTTTTATTAGTTTTATTATCAATTTATTAGTTTAATTATTATTAGTTTTAGTTTATTATTTAGTTTAGTTATTAGTTTTAGTTAGTTTTATTAGTTAGTTTATTTATTAGTTTATTATTAGTTTATTAGTTTACTTTTTTAGTTTTTAGTTAGTGATTTAGTTATTATTATTAGTTATTAGGTTAGTTATTATTAGTTTAGTTAGTTATTAGTTTATTATTATTAGTTATTAGTTATGATTAGTTATTAAAAGTATAGGCCAAGAAATCAGAAAGTATAGCTTATCAAACAAAGCAGATAGTGTAGCTAAAAGAATCTAAGAAAAGAAAAAGTCATAAGCTAAGACTTAGACAAAAAGCACTACTAGCTTCTGACTACACTACATAATGAAAAAAGATAGGAAGACCCTCATTTTTGAGCAAATAGAAGTTCTGTAAGGTGACTAGGCTCCATAGGGAGTCTCTAGGGTGATAAGAGTTCCATCATAAGTTTAGATTTTAGGAACGAGAAAAGTCATAGAACTTATATATATGTAAAGCCAACACAAGGGCATAGCACAACATGTACTCATTCTCAATCGCAAAGTGGTCAAGCATAAAAAAAGAGATTTTTTTAGAAGAAGTGGATCAACATATTAGTTGGTTTAACTTGCAATCTTTCTCTTTCAACTCAAAAAAATCAATGTTCAAGTGTCCAAGTGTGGAAGCTCATTCTAGCACCTATGCATTATGACACTATTGAAAGAAAAGATCGATTCTAATTCTTCGCTTGTTGTCCCTAGTCTATGCTAACTTATCCAAGGTCAAAATGGAAAAAATAAAACTCTTGGTGGTGAATCCCATCAAAGTACTACCCATGCTTACTCTTATAGCCTGGATTCCTCCAAAGCAAGGTGTCAAACCTGAAGAAGAAACTGAAAAGCTACCAGCGACTATTAAATCTATGGATACTCTAACCAAAACCTATGCTCTCTCGTTCGTCAGCTGGTCTTAGCTAGTTATATGGCACTCAATCCTCTATCTCAAGGCAACTATTTGTAGGACAAACTTTGTGGAATTTGATCTAGGAGGCAGATTACTACTAGCTTTTGACTAGAAACCACTGCTTTCTTTCATGCAAAGGAAGGACCTCTAGGGCGTGTTCCCCTAATGTGACATATTTTTTACTCAATTAGACTTTTGCTTTAGTCTTCTCTATGCTCATTCCTTTCTCTTTCTTTGTGATACAAGGCCTATGATTCATGTGTTGCGTTGGCTTCTTATCTTACTATTAATTGAAAAAGAATTCTAATTTTGTTGTGTCTTACATATCCAATATACTAGCTGCATCAATCGCTATTTTTTTCTTTCTTTGATCCGACTTTGCTATTCTTTCTTACTTTGTGTTACTTGTAGCTCTATATTTTGACTTGTGAAAAAAGGCATTCTGACCAAGATGTCATATTCACTCAATTCGGTCAAATGTGTAAAAGGACTCAAACATGAGTGATTGAATTGATTCATTTCTTATAGAACTCTATTTTCTATCGCTAAGTCACCTAGCCTCTTCAAGTGAGTTTTCTTCCTTCTTTTCAATTCCACTTACATTAATCTACTTTCAAAGAAAAAGAAGAGAATATCTAAATTTTTATTAGCTAGTTTAGATAAACACCTCTATAGAATAAGTGGGGTGGCTTCGAGCTAGGGTCAGGTTCACCGGGTCAGAGAAATGGTAAGTGATTCCTAGTTGAATGACTTTTAACTTCTCAGCACATTTCTTTTGGTTTGAGTAAGTAGGGACAGGTGAAAGGAATGGAGATGATCCTGAAAAGGATATGAAGTTTCACTCATATTCATGAGGTCTATCCAATCAGAGGAGAAAGGCTCGACCTCTAGGAGTGGAGAAAGACATACATAATAGAATTTGGTTTGAATCAATTTGTTTGTCAGGTTTTGCTTTTGATGATGTTCTCACTAGTAGACTTGGATCCTTCTTTCTTTTACGAGAAGTACTTCACTAATGATGGTATGTTTGTGCATGAAGAAGGACTTTTTCTCCTTACATTCTTGACTTCTCAGCACATTGCTAGGAGTGCCTATGATGGGCTACCTTTCATCCCTAAAGGATAGATCGATGATAGCTAGGCTCAGTCCCTTTTGAGACTCATGTGTATATCGACTCGATGATGTGGGGGCACCTATTGAGATTTGGCACTGGTGCTAGATTTCACTTGGCTCCACCAAACAATCGTACAAGGGATGAGTATCTTAGGTTGACTTGGTTGTGTTTGTCTTATGCGCCTCTTCTTGAGCATGGAACCAAGAGATATGAGTGGTGAGTGAGGTAGTTGGGGCTTCCTTGAGCACAGTGTCCCACAGGAACTCTCAACAGGAAGGGACCAGCTACGGTAGTGCCTTTTGACTTTGATGCATGTCATACCTGTAGTTTTTCCATTTCAGCACCTTTAGCTTTCTACTTATAGCACTGACTTGTTGCTTTGACATTGTAGGTACCCACCCACTGAGCTAGTGATGTGGCTAGAGCACTCATTGCCTCTCATAGAGAGGTACCTTCTTCTTTGGGTCATCTTATTAGGCAGCAGCATGAGGAGCCATAGTATGCTTCCGTGGATTGGAGTGTCAGTCCATCATACCATCAACTTCTCACACCTAGAGAAGAAGAAGAAGAGCCATAATTTCCCCATATGGTGGGCAGTACACCTCTTTCAGGCCCTTCCATGGTGCATTTCCTTGCTCCTGTGAGTCTTGACTTGGGTACCTCATCTCACATATCATTCTTTCTGTAGTGGCGAGTCACATCTACTAGCTAGGAGAGACATCAGAGTCGAGGTATGTGATACTGGAAGATGATAGGGCTCAACTGTAGCAACTTATTGAGTCGACAGAAGTTATCATCTATTTAGTCCTTCAACTTGTTGATGATTGAATCTCTAATTCGACCATTGGCCTTGAGTGAACCACAGGATGATGGAGAATGACCCCAAAAAGTATGTGTTTTGTATATCTATTCTGAAAGATTATTTTTCTTGATTATAGAGAAAGCTAATGGATACTTTTGTGATATTGATCTGAGATAGATAGGTGTAGTTTCTTGAGCATGTGGCATCTACTCAATGTTCTTGCTACGCTCCTTTACTCTGCTCCAGCAATGAATCATGTTGCACACCACTAAACTATTAACAAAGAACTCAAAAGCATGGTTATAGTACATGCCTAAAGCAAGTAACATGGTCTTGCTATCCTCATCACTGATAGTATCCGTTGCTTCCATCGCCGAGCTTAGCAACAACTTTCGACCGGTTGATAAAACTCTATTTAGCTTGAAAGTGTCAAGAGAAAGACCTAAATATTGAAATGAGATTACCGCCACATCCAGTCCCTAAAGACTAATAATGTTTTCATCTTTTCCTCCTTCGGAGAAGTATATATGGCTCTTGTTCTAGTTTATCGCAAGCCTTGTCCTTTCCTCGATGGAAATTTGAGTTTCAACTTAGTTCAATCAGGTCCTTTTCCTCCCCAAATAAAGACTTGCCTATCTTACCTGGCTGAATTCCAAGAAAAGAGAGATTTCTTCAAAGAAAGCCTCTTTCTAGACTAACTAAACTTACAAAAGGAGAGGAATTCATTCCATAACCAGAGCAGGTTCCACCAAGGAGAGAAGGTAGAGCCATTATATTGACTAACCCAATGAAATCTGAATGACATAACTTCACGATAATCTTTCCTGCCTGCCTCACTAACAAAGGCATTAGAGCAATGCTAACCATCAAGAAATGTCAAGATCATGACCTACAAGAAAAGCATACCATAGTTATTTTCGTCCAGGCCAACAGAAGCTAGAAAGACTCCCTCATTGAAAGAGAGAGTTTAAGAAAACTCTTTTCCTTTATAGAGCTAACAACATCGAGGAGAAAGCACTCTTACCTTTCTTTGTTGTGGCTAATGACAATTTTCTGCTTTCACTTGCTCTTTTTTTTTCGTTTCACTCACCTTTTCTTTGATGTATAGATCCCAAAAATAAATAAGCAACTAACTCAAGATTTACCTTTTTTGCTGATAAATCAAGCCAAGATCGATTAGAAAGGTGAAACCTCTTCATTGCCCTTTTGACACCCAAAAATTATAGGTACCCCTAAAAGTTATAATCAATCAAGAGGTACCTTTCACTCAGTTTTCATTTCTCTATTTTGATTGTAGAATTAGGAATTCACTTTGACCAATCATCCCATAATGTAGACTGAAAAGGAGGGTAAAGGTACCAACTCTCAGAAGATACAAAAGAAGAATAACCAAAAGTGGACACGGAGGATAGACAAAGCTTGCACTTGGATAAAAAAATCCCATTCCCTTCTCCTTGAACCGAGCCTAGCTTCCTGATAAAGGAATGAGCTAGCTTATCTTAATTCTGTATTGGTAGATGCATCTTCCACATGGTCCAAGGGAAGATTTCACCTCCTATAGTATAGTAGGCTTCCTTGCTATGCACCTTTGCTTGCCGAAGATATAGATCACTCATGAATGGTACTATTATATCCTTTAGCATTTATGACCCCTACTCTAAAAGCAATTCAATTCCATTTGGTTTTTCTTTTTCAAAAATGTATTTTCATCCTTCCTACGTATTGAACTTGAAGAGAGAATTCTCATCTTGGATGAGGGCCTTCCTCCTTTCTCTCAAAGGGGTTCTTAGCAGGGAAATAGCTAATTTGATCATCCCCTGTATTGAATGAAGAAATGAGTTGTGGTAATCTTACCTAACTCTTGTCTTGATTGCCTCTAGGTCTGAATAGATGGACTTAGTGTCTCTACCCCTCCTTTCCCTTGTAGCATGCTTTTCACTTTTGTTCTTGGATATCTCTAGCTCCACTAAAAGTTTATTGTGTTCAGACATGGCTCCCTCTCTGCAAATCTGAGCCTCTCATCTCTGGTTATGGTCGTTGTGTCTTTTTTGGACTAAACAATTTTCAGCAAGATAAATTTTGTGGTCCAGGTCAAGTGGAAGGTTCTAAGTTGGTTGAAACTAAATAGGGATGGGTCCAACTTAGGCAATCTTGGCAAGCTAGTGTAGGGAGGGATGATAGAGGTCCTTAAATTAGGGAAGATATATGGGGCAAGCTTGAAGTCAATGGTTAAGTTCTTGGCTCTTAGGATGGTGCTTGGTATTCAACATTTTGAGGTTGAGATTGAGGCGGAGGATGTAATAATAATAAGAAATTCTAATATCAAGATTAATAAACTTCTTTTACCTTTTGTAAATAATTTCAGCTTGATATCCATGAGCTTGTCCTCTTTCCAGATGGACCAGGCCTAGAAAGAGGTGAATAACTTTGCATATGCCTTGGCTCGATGGGGACACATTTTGTTCATAATTTTAAACCTCATGTGGATGAATTGACTTTCTCATTCTTTCTTGGACATTTCTTCTCTATGAGGATCTATGTATCCCATTTTCTTTCTTCCCTCCAAGATACCTTAGCCCGACAGGGACACATTTTGGATTTCTTGACAATTTCCATTCCCATCTCAAGTCATTTTATTAGATCTTATCTACATACAAGTTCTCAACTAAGTAAATTAGGAAAGAGAGGTTGGTTTAGGCAGAAAGATTGTTTTCCTACCAATGGAGATCTATCTTCTTCTTACTTAACACTTAGGGTGCTTATCCTAATGATGTTGTATAAGATTTTAGACCCCAGCCGATCAAGGTGCCTTGTTCTTTTAGCTAGCATAGAGTTAGCTCTTCAATAGCCTTCCCTTTCCATTGGTGCTGACAAAGAAAAAGTCATGAACACATCTGTAATGCACTAACAAACCTTCAATGGTTGTGAAGAAGCTTTCACCATCTCCTAGTGAACAGGATTCATCAAGCTAAAGATGTTGAGGTGCATCCTTCTGCTAATGAAGAGGTGTTGATAGGACGTATATAGCTGCTTAGGTGCATATATAACAAAAATCACCTAATCATGGCATTTTCTAGCGCATTCCCCTTCTTATAAGTGAGGACATATCTTAATGAATTAGATGACCTTGAAAGGAACCATTAGAGAAAGGGTGGTCTACGGTCAAGTGAAGAAACTGGCCCAAAAAATAAGCTAGAAAGCAGATCTAGATTGAATTTCATTGCAAACTCTTTACTTGAAGTAGACATAATGACTGGAGAATTCTCCATGATGTGAAAGTCATTGTTCACTATATGCACTCCCGTTGAATAGATTTGAAGACTGGTCCTCGCTACACTCTAAATGAATGTGGAAGGAACCATGAGCACTACTCAACAAATATTGAAAGTATACACCCTTGAACTGAAAGTCATTCACGACTGACTTTCTCATGCTATGGACATTTGAATTCAAATCCAAATTGCCAGGAAGTGAATAATCAATCCTTTTTGAAGCAGGAAGTGTCTCAATGGTGTGAGGGCTAGCAAGCAAGGTCTCAATCTTTCTCATTTCTTTTTTTGCAGATGATAGCCTTATTTTTCTTTAGTTAATGTTGCAAGATGTATAGAGATCAGGAAGATTGCAAGTATATAAGGGAGGCTTGGGCCATAAAAGAAATCTAGACAAGTCTACTATTTTCTTATTGAAGCTTAAACTCTTCACCTAAGGTGAAAGAGCTTGCAAATGATATTTTTCAAGTCAATATTCTTACCTTACAATGATGAGCAGATCTTTCATGCTTTTCAAAGTCTTAAGGAAAGGAGAGAGTTTGGAAGAGATTACAAGGGTGGAAAGAGCTTTTTTTGTCTAATCTGAAACAGATCCATGCCATGTCATTATCATGAAAAAGAGAACCATGCCTCTTCTTGTATTCATCATTTGAAAAGATCACACGCTCATCTATTCCCAAAAAAGCATCATAGTCATGAAAGGAAAAAGGATCGCTATTACTAAGACTCCGACTCTGAGCTATTCCATGAGCTCAACTAATTGCATCAGTTATCTAGCACCTAGGTCCAAAATTTACTTCTTTCAATCCTTTTGTGCTAACAACTGAGCTAATAATTGGGGATTACATAGCAATAATTGCTCCTAGTTCCTAGTCACACACCAAGGTAAAGAGAAAAAGAGAAGACCTATTACTCTTCCTAGATAATCAACCGTGAACAGGGTGAGTAGGGGGCCTTGGTCTGCTCAATTCAAAATTGTGTTTTTCCCTATACCTTCTATCTATCAAAATAAGAGTTTTAGACACATTTTCCATTTTTTCACATAGTCAGGCTATTTTCTAATTCTCTCAAAATCAGACATGTTACGGCATAAAGGTTATTTGAACGAGGCTCATTTGCTTAAGTTGGGGAAAGATAGATAATTAGAAGACCATTACTTTAGCAGATCTCTTATCTATCTAAAAAATAAAGTTGGGTTGCTCTTCTTTCTAACATTGATTCTAACAAGGCTAAGAATAGCAATATATAAGACCAAGAGCACTTATGTAGCATCTTTGACTTCCTCATATTCAATCTTGAGAAAAGCTAAAAACATATTCTTAGATATGAGACCTAAATTCCTCAAATTCTCTTTCCATTAGTTAAAGCTCAATCCCAACTCTCTTATCCAGAACCCGCTATTGCCATTTCATCTCAAATTGAGCTACGCTCTCTTTTCAAACCTAGCTAGGCACTCTACCATTTCCATAATTGTTAACGATAGATCTAAACTCCACTTCATCAATAAAGTCAAAAGTCTAAAATGCCTCATTATAAGCAAGTCTTAGACTTAGACTATTACTTTCCTTCCTCTCCCTCTCAAAAACCATTTCAAACTAGACTCCATTATTGATACATGATAGCACTAAGGCAAGAAAGCTATTGATATTTCATTTCCCTGAATGAAGAATCAATACCTAGATTAGTTTGATTATCTTACTTTTGAATATCAAGAGAAAATGTGGAGCTTGATCGAATGATCAGGCAGGAGATTACATGGATTTCTCGATGATTTCCATTCACATCTCGAGTCATTTTGTTAGATCTTATCTACCAAGAAGACTTCTCAATTGAGCAAATGAGGAAAGGGAGGTTGGTTTAAGTAGAAAGACCATTTTCCTACCAATGGAGGCCTATCTTCTTCTTATGATAACACTTATGGTACTTATCCTAATGATGTTGTACATGAATTTTATACTCCAGCTGATGAAGGCGCCTTGTATTATTTTAGCTAGCATAGAGCTAACTCTTCAATAGCCTTCTCTTCCCATCGGTACTGACAAAGAAAGAGTCATGAACACATATGTAATGCACTAATGGACCTTCAATGGTTGCGAAGAGGCTTTCACCATCTCAAGTGAATTTGATTCATCCAGCTGAAGATACTGAGGTGCATCCTTCTACTAATGGAGGGGTGTTGATAGGATGTATATATCCCCTTAGGTGTGTATAGAATAGAAATCCCCTAATCATGTATTTTCCAATGCCTTACCCTTCTTATGAGTGAGGACATATCCTACTAAATTAGACAACCTAAAAAGGAACCATTAGAGGAAGGGTGGTCTACGATCAGGTGAGGAAATTGACCCAAAAAAATAAGCTAGAAAGAGAATCTAGATTGAATTTCATCGTGAACTCTTTGCTTGTAGTAGACATAATGACTGGTGAATTATCCATGCTGTGAAGTCATTGTTCACTATATCCACTACCATTGAATAGATTTGAAGACTGGTTCTCACTATGCCCTAAATAAATGGGGAAGGAAGCAAGAGCGCACTACTCAACAAAGATTGAAAGTATACACCCTAGAGCTGAAAGTCATTCATGGTTGAATTTCTCATGCTATGGACATTTGATTTTAATCCAAATTGCCATGAAGAGAATAATCAATCCTTTTTGAAGCCAGGCAGTGTCTCAATGGTGTGAGGGCTATCAGGTAGGGTCCCAATATTTCTCATTTCTTTTTTTTTTGCGATGATAGCCTTATTTTTCTTTAGTTAAAGTACTGAAAGTATATAGATCAGGAAGATATTGCAAGTATATAAGGGAGGCTTGGGACATAAAAGAAATCTAGCTAGTCCATTTTTTATTATTGTAGCTTAAACTGCTCACCTAAAGTGAAAGAGCTTGCAAAAGACATTTTTTAGATCAATATTCTAACCTTACCATGATGAGTAGATCTTTCATGCTTTTTATAGTCTTAAGCAAAGGAGAGAGTTTGGAGGAGAGTCCAAGAGTGGAAAGAGCTTTTGTTATTGAATCTGGAATAGATCCATGCCATGTCATTATCATGAAAAAAGAACTGCGCCTTGTCTGGTATTCTTCATTTGAAAAGATCACACTGCTTGTTCATCTACACCCAAAAACATCATAGTCATGAATGGTAAAAGGACTGATCATGACTACTACTAAGACTCAGACTCTGAGCTATGCCATGAGCTCCGCTAATTGAGTCACTTATCTAGCACCTAGGTCTGGAAGTCATTATTTTCACTCTCTTTGTGCTAACAATTGAGCTAACAGTTGGGGATTACATAGCAATAGCTGCTCCTAGTTCCTAGTCACACCAAGGTAAAGAGAAAAAAGAAAAGACCTATTAATCTTAGCTAACCAACCATGAACAGGGTGAGTAAGGAGGCCTTAGTCTGGTCAATTCAAAATTGTGTTTTTGCTATACCTTCTGTCTATCAAAACAAGAGTTTCAGACACCTTTTCCATTTTTTCACATAGTTGGGCAATTTTCTAATTCTCTCAAAATTGGATATGTTGTGGCATAAAGGTTATTTGTACTAGGTTCATTTGCTTAAGTTGGGGAAGGAGGGATAATTAGAAGACCATTACTTTAGTGGATCTCTTATCTATCTAAAAAAGAAAGTTGGGTTGCTCTTCTTTCTAACATTGGATTCTAACAAGGCTAGGAGTAGCGGATATGGATATAAGACCAAGAGCACTTATTTAGCTTCCTGACTTCCTGGAATTCAATCTTGAGAAAAGCTAAAATAATATATTCTTAGATATGAGACCTAGCTATCTCGAATTCATCTCTTTCTATTAGTGAAATATCAATCCAAACTCTCTTATCTAGTGTAGAACCTAATAGCTATTGCTAGATTTCATCTCAAATTGAGCTAGAGAACTTCCTTCAAACCTAGCTAGGGTGCTCTATCAATTTTGTAACTCTTATCTATGATAGTAACAAACTCCACTTCATCAACAAGAGAAAAGATCACATCGACAAGAGCAAGACAAGTCTGAAATTCCTTATAAGCAAGTCTCAGCTTAGCTACATTACCTTCCTACCGATGTCATACTAGACTCTATTATGACCTGAGGTGAACTACCTTAAGCCTCAAAGTCACTTGTCCTCCCTCTCTGTAAAAAAAAAGCATTTAGCCTCTTTCTTTCCAAAATCCATTTTATTGACCTCATTTACTTCTTATTAGATACATGATAGTAGTAAGGCAAGAAAGCTATTGATATTCCATTGCCCACATTTACACTCTCAAAGAGCTTCTTTGCTCAAAGCTGAGTCAACCTATCGATCACTTCACTTTCACTTCCCTGTTGTCTTTAACTTGGCTAGCTTGCTTCGAAAGCTATCATGTAAGAAACCAAACATAACTTCTCCTTAAAGTCATGCCTTCATACAACTCTTCTTGTCAGGAGTGAAATAGAAGTTAAAAGGTGAGAAGTATAAGAGTTCGAATAGAAAGTTTAAAGTCTAAGAGTTGAAAAGGCAATGAGATTAGTTATAAGGATAAGCTAGTCTTCCAAGATAAGAAAGAAGTACCCTTAGCACTCTTCGATTTAGAAATTTAGTTTTTCATTTCATTTATTCACCTTATCCTCTTAGTGAAATGAAAGCTCGTTTTAGTCTCATCTCATTGCAAAAAACCCAACACTTCAAAAGAATGGCTTGCCTCCAGATCAAATCCCTTGTTTATAAGATCAGCTCTTGCAGAAGGGAAAGAAGACTTTCTCAGTTTCAAGGGATCAAAAGAGAAGCTTTGGTTTGGTCAATTAGCTCTAAACTCACTTGATTGAAAGTCCAATATTTTCTTTATTTGGAAGGTGAATGGTAGTTGAGTTTTCTCACTTTTTCTTCTTATCACTTACTTGTTTGTCCACCATGTGTACTTCTAACAATGCCTCCTGAGGTTTAGGTTGGTTGCCAGATCTTTCTCTTTTCAAATGTGGGTTCATCACCTTTGAAACAATCTTTGACAATCAATTGGGTAAGTGAGTTGAAGTCATCCTTAGCTTACTTGAAATAAAAGAAGTGGGGGGACGGGTAAGCGGTACTAAGGTGGGAGGAGTTTATCTTCTCAAAGACAGAGAAGGAAGGTGGCAAGCAGCCATATAATGTAGATTACAATGTGCTCACCCACATGAGGAAGCTATCAGGCTCTCTTAGCATTTATGATGCTTTGAATATGTCCCTCAAATTAATGGAAATTTTAGTCAAAGCGTTACTAGATCCATAGGCGTTCCTTGCTTACTTTGGCAAGAAAGACTTGGAAGAAGCACACTAACTCAAGGAGATTCTCGGAGTAATCTTCTCCGATGAAGATCTATTGCTAGGCACATCAGACCACAACATCCATTGTAAGTGTGACTGTAAATGGTACAAAATGGAACCAAATCTTAGTAGATCCTAGGGCTTTAGTTCACATTATGAATGTAAAGACTTTAGCCCACTTGATACAGATAAGCAAAGCTCTGATAAACTCATGCTTAGAGGGTTCAATGAATAGGGTGAGAAAGCACTCAAGTCTATCACCTTCTCGCTATAGTTTGGTGATCTGAGTACTAAAGCAATGCATCACATCATAGATTCAGACACCTCTAATAATGCATTGAACGGTAGGCTGTGGATCCATGCATATAAGATGATTCCCTAAATGCTTCATTAATGTATAAAACATCAGTGTGATGGGGTTGGGTATTGTCTACAAGGTGATACCCAAGTAGTGAAATTTATACAAGAATGCAAAGCTTTACAATAGGGTGAGGATGGACCTTATGAGTTTGGTTTCAGCTTCCAAAGGTAGCACCCAAATTTTGACTATCGACCTAAGTACCTCCTATGCCATATCATGGTAGTAGAATGGGCAGACGAGGTGGGGGAAGAGTCCTCTAAGTTGAGCAGAATCAAAGCAGAGTGTCAAAGCCTGCAATAGAACAAAGTGAAAATATAAAGTCTAGCACCTCTCCATTATCATCGACCTCACCCTTGGCTTCAAGGCAGAGATATGGGAACATTCTATGCCAAAGAGGCACACTGAGTGTGGGATCTTTTTTGACAGTTCTAGGTCCACTGAAGGCAAAAAAAAAGTTGTAATCCATCTTCACTTCAAAAGATGAAATGAAAGATCTTTAAGTTTCGTATTACTCTTGTCCTTTAGTAGATAAATATCTCATATTGGTTTCTTGCCATCAAAGTGGTTAGCTAAATAGGTTAGCCTATGTGACCAATTCTGGCATACTGACTTAACCCAACAAAGCGCTAGTTGGGATATGTGGAAACTCCACACACATCCCTTAGGCTATAGTTTGTGCAGGGCAATTACTTGCATTCCTGAAGTCCCTGAAGTCTCAAAAAGAGGCTAAAGAGGATCTCGAATTAAAGAATTCAGATTCTTGGGGACTCACAACTCATTATCAACCAAGTAGTTGGAATGTAGAAAGTTTGCAAGCCAGAGCAAGTAGAATATCAAAAAAGAGTGATGGAGCTGCTTGGATATATTCCTGAGGTCATCTTGATGAGACTGCCCCGATGCAACAATAGTTAGGCAGATGCACTCTCCAAGATTGCTAAAGAATTGGCACGCAAGTTCTCTTCTCCCATCATGTCACAACGTTGATCCATATCGACAAAGATTGTCTCCTGTGGATCTACCTTCTACAAATAAGAAGATATCCCATTCTGAGTCCACCTTCATAGCTTTGGAAGTAGATGAAGCTGACAACTAGATTAAATCCCTCATTGAGTATCTACAATGTGGAAATTCCCCCACAAACCCTCTCTTACATCTCAAGTAAAATGGATAGCTCTTTCGTTCACATTTGTTAATAACACTTTGTACTGATGCTCATTTCACCAAATATGGCTTTGATGTCTTAGCAAAGAGGAGGCCCAAAAGGTCATGGGCGAGGTACATTTCAGATTATGTGGAGCACAACAATCTGGGCCCAAGATGAAGCTAAAAATTTAATGCCTCGGGTATTATTGGCCTACGATGACTCAAGACTATGTAAATCACGCTCATAGGTGTCACTAGTGCTAGGTTCATGGAACCGTTATGCACCAACCTCCAAATCCTCTCCATCCAATGATGGTTTCAAGGCCTAGGATATGGATGTAGCTGGTCCTATTGATCCTTTATCATCTGAGGGTCATAAGTTTATCCTCATTGCTATGAATTATTTTTCTAAGTGGGCTAAAGTAGTTTTACTAAAAGAGGTTAAGGAAATATGTCTTAGAATTCTTCAGGGATGAATAAAGAAAATAGAAATTGGACAAAATCATATATCAATTTGGTTTTCCTCATCAGATCATATCTGACAATGGCACTGCCTTTTGGAGTACAAAAATTACTAGATTTGTTCACCAACATCACATAGATTGGCATTACTCGATGATTTACTATCCTAGGGCTAATGGCTTAACAGAGGCTTTAAATAAGACTTTGGTACAACTTATCGTACTGCAACATAGTCTACTTCTTATGCTCTCAACTTTGAAGTCGATGCTATCTTGCCTCTAGAGATAGAGCTTCCTTCATTGCGCGTTGCCCTTAGTTACAAGTTCACTAAGGATGAGAGTTCCTAGCTAAGGCTGGAAGAACTTGAGAATCTCGATGGGGTCAGACTTCAAGCTCAATAAAATTCTGAGATTTATCATGCTAGAATTGCCCAAGAGCATGATAAGTTAGTCCTTTCTAGAACATTTCGAGCTGGAGACCTTATTCTTTATCTTCTGGCAATAAATCGCGGCACCCTAGGCCATGTTACTCTCAAAAGTTCTTAAACAACCTGAGTCTCTTTGTAGTTTGGACACGTTCTTTTATTTAAAGACACTTCAAAATACTTATGTTATTTTATTTTTCTAGATTTCTAGGAGCACAAATTGGGGAACAACAGATCAAAACTTGATGTCGGAAGAGTGCTTTCTTCCTATAATAAACCCAAAAATCTCTACTTCATATTCTATCATCTGGTCTTTCTTATAGGTAAAGAAAAGTAAAAATGAACCTATCATTTTAGTCAAGTATAAGCTAACCTCTCCTCTTAGTCGAGTATGGCAAGCTAACCTCTCCTTTCAATTTCTTTCTATGCACAGTTTCATACTTGAAGTTTCTTTCTATATGTAAATTTGTATATAACAATCATTCAATCCTGCTGAATCAAGTCTATTATTTGTTTATGATAAGCCAGAGCTCAATACAGCCTAGCCCTGAGGACCAAAATGTTCTAGAAGCTAATACCCGCTTGGTGTAAGCCCTTCTCAAACTTGACATAACTTTTCAGAAGAGAATAATTGTAAGGTGAGTCAAAACAACCACTTTTCTCAAATTCCAATCATTATATGCTAATTTTGTATAAAAAATATCAACAACATCAAATTTTGTTGACACAAAATTGAGATTGGGTGGGTGTTCAATCAAGCTACTTCTTTCAGTACTAAGGCATTTTGGGTTTCACTCCAGTTGGATTAAGTACATCCACATGATGTTTAATAGCTAGCTATATTTCTATTCTACTAAATAGAGTACACATTTTCTTCAAGTCATAACGGGGATTGCACAGGGAGACCCATTGGTGCCATCACTCTTCAATATTGGGGAGGAGGTCCTTACTAATTATGTTATAGCATTGATGCCCTCGATCCGATGGTCCTCATTTTCCCACTTGGCAAGTTGCTACTTTGCTTTGAACAACAAAGTAAAAGATGCTTTCAGAGACAATCTTCCTTAGGAATATTCCTTCTTTCTTTGGATGATCCCTGGCCATCCACTTTGGGGTTAGATAAAAAATGTGATGACATCTAGTTCCAAGGTTGGCCTTACTTGATGACACACTTATTGAGTCTTTTGACCTATGTAAAGCATATTTCTTGCATGTTGATTTGTCAATGAAGTCATTTTGGATCCCTAACTCGAAAGACTTAATATCTAACGGTCATATGGCATCTATTTATCCATGTTGAAGTAAGTTTCTGAGGGTGAGGCGCTAGTTTGGAGAGGGATAAGGAAATCAATCCAAATGTATTTCTGATCTCAAAGTGTGTTTGACTTCTAGCAATCTTTAGTTGAAAGCTACAACTCCTAAGTGCAGTGCTAGTGTAGTGCTACAAGGAAAAGATCCTTGTGAAACTTTAGTTGCCTCTAGCTTTATAGACTATTCAACCATTGAAGAAAGCAATTTTAGAAACATAAAAAAGCTCAAATTCTTTTTAGCTGATGGAAAGCACTACTATCGTATGTTAGAGATGAATTAGTAAAACAACTAATATATAGCAACTACTTCAATTCCCTTTCTCATTTAAAGATCTATTTTTATAAACCGATTTAGGTCGTGTTCCAGATAGCTTGAAGCAAAAGGAGCAAAATTTATGGATTTTAGAAGACTTTCAATACGAGCTATGTTCACGAAGCGAGGTCTTGCTAGAGTGCGGAAGGACCAATTGAAATTGCTACTAAAAATGAAGCTTAATTGAGTTCATAATAGAAAATCTTCTTTATTACTTCACTTTTAGAAATAGTAGAATAGAAAAGGTGTGTAGTAAAAGTTCTAGCTTAGATAGCCAAGATTTTTGATGAATTGAATTCTTTTATTCGAACTGACCCCGAATTTATTTTCAATTAAGTTATCAGTCTAGTCTTGTTCCAGTTGTACGTCATGCATTTGTGCTATTGGCATCGTGGGTTTGTGCTTGGCAAATCCATCTGCCTAATAATCTCATATATAGAAGAATGTAGAACAATTTTTCCCTACACCTTATAGTTGGAAGTAGTTAGCTTGCTGAAACTACCCAATACTACTCGCTATTCAAAAGAGTCCACTAAAGCTAAAGGTGAAGACTTCAATCAAAAAATCTTGTATTTGTCTATGCTGTTTCGAGTGATCCTTTTCAATGACATCCCAAAGCACATGGGAATATGGGATGTGTGTCTAGTTCTCATTGGAAAGAGAAGAAGGAAAGGTGCAGACGAAAGCGTTATCAAACTTTAGCACAGAGTGGCATCCATCTATTCCCTTTCCCTTAATCGAATGGGAGTTCTTCTCAATGGAGTTTTCATCACTACTAAAGCCATAATTCTCTTTGATAGCCTGCGAGAGAAAGGATCAAATATGTTTTGGTGAACGCTTCAAAGATTCTATCATGAATTTCCCTTTTGGGAACACATGGATGCCCTATACTTCATCATGGACAAACTGAGTGACTCTTTCATTTTTGAGTGCTTGTTCGTAGTCTGTGGAACACGAATAGGTTGCGTCAATAGTGGTTCAAGAAGTAAGGCCCAATACACACTCATCCCAAGCAAAAGAAGCATCAACAACAGAAAGCAAAGATCATATATAAAATATAGAAGCAATCTAATGACCGCTTCCTCAAGCATCTAGACCTCTTATTCTCTCCAAATATCGAGTAGTTAGTCATGCTTGAAAGTTCACCATCTCATAGCCTACTCTAGACACAACTAGACTAGAGCATCGACTAGTCAGGCTAATCCACTCAAGTGTGACGTTCAAGTTTATCATTTTGTTGTGGGAGTTTCCCATTGAGTTGAGGCAAGCTTAGCCACTAGCCCCCTTCCAACTACATAGGAAACTCTTGCTTGGGGAAAACCTTTCCTTTAGAGTGGGCAAGCCTTTTTTCTATTAGTTGGCAAGGTGCTAAACCCTAGTTATTTGATACTAACCTCTATTTAGCTCGATCTTCCTCCTCTATTGTGTATGGAAAAGGGATCCATCTGCTTCTCTTCTGGTTTCTTTCCCATCGACCTACCTATCGGCTTTATTAGCGCCCTTCTAACTCAAAACTAGAGTCTAGGATTAGAAGAGGCTTTCAAATCTTTCTTCCTTTGCTTTCACTTATACCCCTTACCTCCCCAACCAAGGTTACTTTCTGAAGAATTCTTATTAAGTTTCTTCCTCTAGCACGCACCGCCTACCCTTTCAAACTTGTTTCCAAAATAGCATATTATGCTACCTTTTTGACAAGGAAAGGCAATGATGAATGTGGAATAAAGGGCTAGCCATACTTGGCCAATTTCATTAAAATTATGGGGGATTGGAAAAGAGATATGGTTTCCTTAGATTGAGAATACCTCCTCTAGTTTTTGTTTGTGGCTACAGTACATGTTACAAGTGGGGTCAAAGGTGCGGCTAGCTATCTAACAGAGGCAGGCTTGGAGCAAGTATGCATTGAGGGTGTATCCATGGTGAACGATATACGATCGAGAAGCTAGAGGATAAACTCAGACTCCTGGTATAGTCAATAGCCATGCATGCTACGATTGTAGACACCAACATACAGATGGAAGATGACAAAGTGCATATGATGGATGCCAAAATATAGACTTTGAAAGGTAAAATGTATGAGCTTTTTACACACTTCTAGGCTCATCTTGTGGATGGTAACTCGAGCTTGGGTTGAGAAATGAGATGCACTCATTGAGGGATGGGTTCCTTAGTGTTATCGATGGGTTGAAGGAAGACATTGGAGTGTTGAAGAATGTAGTCTCTTCGACTCCATTTGGTGATGGGTCGTCAGAGTCTCACTAATGTGAAGGCACATGGCCCAAAGAAGTGCTTGGGGGAGCAAAATGCTAGGGACTTAGAGAACTTCATAGGAGACATGAGGTTGTACTCTTGAAGCAAAGAAGTTCAAAATTAGGTTGAGCTTCATTGGTGAGGATGCTAAAACTTGGTTTCGCAATAATCAGAATGCCCTTGCTAATCCACAGATTGTTAGTTGGGAGGGAATATCAAAAAAAAAAAAAATGCAAAAGAAATTTTTCTCCGCGAAAAGTATTATGGTAGGGCAGAGAGGCTTTGCATAAACTGGGGCAAACTTGGTCCATGAAAAGTAAGTTAGGTTGTTGGGTCATTGATGATGAAGATAGGAACTTGGTAGAAGAATAGGAACTTGCATAAACCGAGGTAGAATACAAGGTGTTTAGGTTTGAGGAGGGTCTCCAAGAGTGGCAAGGAAAGAGCAAAAATGAAATTTGTAGACTGGCCTCGAATTCAAGTAGTAGAAGGCTTCTATGGAGAAAGTTCATCAACCACCAAGGAAAAACTGAGAAGGACATTTTTTGGCCAATTGAGAAGGAGTAGGGTGGTGATGATAAAATAGAGATTGCTCCTACCAAGAAAAACTTTTAAGGCATACTGATGCTTCATTGGTGGCAGGCTATATTGTGCTCGTGACTAAGCAAAGAAGGAGAAACTTTCTGCTCTTATTTCTAGGGATGAGCAAGCTGAACCCTTTAGGGAGAATCCCCTACAGCTTCTCAATGCCATTCTACACGAGAAGAATTCTTTCGTTAATGGGTTAATGTATGTAGATGTCATGGTGAATGGTGAAACCCTAGCACGTGGAGAAAGGGTGCTTTAAGCTCCACTCCTTTCCTTCACTTGAGCAATCCAAAAAGTTTGATTCCAACTATTAGCATTCAATTCCCTTTGCTTTGAAATTTGATTATGAACCTACCTTTTTCAAGCCAAGTCCGATGCCTCAATTTAAGCAAAAAAATATAGTTTATGAGGAATCTGAGCAACAAGTCAACCCTCTATCATTCGATAAAAAAAGAATTCAATAGACAATATTATAGCAAAATATGCCTTCATCCAAGAATTGATGATTCTGGCTCTATTAAGACTACCTGGGCAATCTCCCTCTCATTGGAAAGCCCATAAAAGGACAAATGAGAGATATACTAAATCGGAGCTAGATAGCAAGGTTGGAAAAGTCAGCTATTGACCTTTGTAGGGCACAAAACCCCAACAAAATTAATAATATAGGGATACCCAATCACATGTTGAGCAACTTCAAGCTTCCAACCTACACAATCAATCAGATTGAAGTCTTGAAATGTGACTTCCTTTGTTCCCAAGGTAAAGTACAAAAATCAATGTGATGAATTGGTGGTCCATCTTCCAACCCTGGCAAGAGGGAGTCCATGCCACTCCTTCTCTTGCACTCAAAAACTCACCCTTCTAAGCTAAATTTCTCTAGAAACTTCTCACATGTACGATGACTTCATTTGCCAAATAATGAAAGCAAAAGACTTTCCCAAGAGATGTTGTCCACTAGATGTGGAGCCTAAATACTCGGCCTACTCTTTTTGGAAGTCCATTTATGCTAAAAATCCTATTCTTTAAAGTGGAATAGTGTGTCATTAGTGATGGCAAGGACACCGACCTATGGCAATATGCTTGGCTCAATGGTTATCTCGTGCAAGACCAACCAACCAGGATCACTCCTTCTGACAATCACCTCTTACTCCCGACCTAATTTATGTTGGTCTATGGGTCCAATTGATGAGATGATTCACTTACTTTCCATTTAAAAAAGGCGTAGCATGAACCTATGAGGCTTTGTAGGTTTGAATCCCTCTCTTTTCATACCCACATAACTCCCTTTCAGGGTCAAGAATAAAAAAGAGTAGGAATGATAGGTCGGTGTCCCAGTTCTACCATTCCCAAGTTAGCTAATAAAGGTTAAGCTCACCTTTCTTTGAGAAGGGCTCTTCCTAAGTAGGAAATTTCTTATAGAAACCTCATAGTTACACCTTGTCTAGGAGGTTTCTACCAGCTTCATTTCTTTAAAAGACCAAGTAAGCCATAGGGGATAAGAGAAGCTACTCAGTTTGATAGCTCTAGTGTATGCACTTAAGTTAAGTAGAGTAGATGACACAAATAACCAAGCTTACTGCCAGAGGTTAAGGGTTCATCAACGAATGGCATTAGGACCATTTCTTAGCCTAGCTTTGAGTAGCACCATCCTAATCCATAGTAGTACCTATCCCTATGGGCTTGAGGCAAGACAAGTGGCTCGCATCCTTCATCTCATTATAGAGAAGGATAAGACATCAGTATTCAACCTTGAATGGTTCCAAGGGCGAGGAAGAAGTGGGCGGCTATTAGAGCTCATCTATGAAGATAGCCTTTCGATTAAGCATGATCGAGTAAATGCTAGTGAAAGCAATCAATGATTTGGGGGTGGCACAAATGGAGAGGGCACCAAAACAAATGTCATTGGAAAGGCATAAGTCCTAACATCTACACTTTTGCTGACTCATTCCAAGAAGCGGGTGAAGGACAAGGTTGTTCACTCATTCCAAGAAGAGGAGAATGAAACCAACCTTGACTACTCTTTCCTTAGGTTGCATACATCAATCAATTGAAGCATTTTTTGTGTGGGAGCTCGAGGATAAAAAGTAGGGTGATGGTGATGCACTAGGTAGCACAGAATTGCATGTATCTAATATAATTTCATAGTGAAACCAACAAGCAAACTAGGAAATTGAGACTTATTCTGAAGCTGAGGATGTAGTTCCTTTTCCAACATAAGAAGAATAGCATTATCAATAGCACAAGCTAGTGGGAATAGAGATAGAAGCTCGATGGTTTTAGTCAGTGGTAGGTGTAGAAAAAGCTTATTCTAAATATAAAAGGCTGACTTGAGCTCGGTCAAGTGAAAGTATGCTCAGTGATTCCTCCCAACCAATGCAACTGGACACCACATTTTGATTGATTTTCCTCTGGGCAGGCCGGAGGTTATGGAAGAAAAAAAAACCAACTTTTTCTTTTCATCTAGTGCCATTCTCTTTTCATCAATTAGAAAGATCATGGAGATTTGTAGCATCTTTCTTTCAATCCCATCTTGCAAGGGTGCTCCTTTAGTAGGTTTGATAAGCCAGCATATGATGCCCCTGGGGCCTATTTCAAACTTGGTCCAGTTCAACTCTAGCAATTCTTTTGATAGGTGTTCAATTTCCTCCTTTGTCTGAACTATTTTGAGCTTCCAAGCTTGGGCCAATTCCTCATTTGTTTTATCAACCATCCATTTTCCAATGATCTTTGAACTTATCTCTGACAATTATGAGAATCAAACTTTCATTCATTGCCTCATGGACTACACTTTCTAGTTTGATCTAAGTCAAAGAGTAGGGCTCTTTGTTTTCTCCATTGTTAGAAGCACTATAAATATCAAATGTCGAGGTGGAAGAAGACAATGTAGATGAGATGGATTGGTGGAGTAAAGAATTATTCTTTTCCAAATTCATTTTGAGGATGCATGGACGATAAGGGAGTCCATGAGTAGACTCGATCTTGATGTGCCTGATGTCCCCTTGCCGAAAGGAATCATCATATGGGTGGGGTGAAGTCCTTGCCTATGAGCAGCACTCACAAAGCAAAGCTGATTTTCAAGTTCAAGGAAAGCCCTACTAAGCAACAATAGCCAAACCCTTTGAGAGCAAAGGATGGGCTCGACCGCCTAGAGAAAACCCAACCTTTTCAAGTTAGGCATGAAATAAATCCATCAAGTTTTATTTTTTTCTTATTTACATGTATGTTTCTAGTAGCTTTCTTCCCTAAGTCTAATCATGCTTTTCACATGCAATTCGATGCTTCCTATATCGAAGGAAAGTCAAGAAAATCCCACTCATGGACAAAGCAAATTCTTCTCTCATGTCATGGAAAGAGTATATGCCGCAAATCATCCATTCTCAAATTGATCTTTATCTCATCTTTCTCTTATATTTGTGCAATGAAGTTCCTTGTGCTCAAACCTAATTCTACATTCTAGTGGACTGGTTGTGCTTTCACTAATCGCTTCAAAAATTGGGGTTTCCCTCTCTTTTGAAAAAAGAACTGAACTAAGTAACCTAGAGAAATCTCAAATTGCCTGCAATTTACAAAGTGGGGGAGAAAGGTCAGGGTAAAAGTGTGACTAGAAAGATAAACTAAGACACTCACTTCCATAATGAGAACTAACTTGGAACCATGATCCCTGCACCGATTTATGTATAGGTCATGGGAAACCTATTGAATGGTATGATCACGGTGAGTTAGTACTTTCTATCTCAACTTGAACTCAATTGACTTGTATGAGTGGAGCTGGTAGACCAATCCTACTAGTACTAAAGAAGTAAAGGGCATAAGCAAAACTTGAACCTTATCCAAGCTTCCCTCTCGCTTTGCTCAAGCCTCTCTCCTCTCCTTTTAGCCTCATTACTCAATGACTAGGAGAAATGGGTTTACCAAAATTTGATAGAGTCTTAGTTGGTTGTGCACGTAGTTCCATAACCTATAAGTGGAGCACTAAAGCATATCACTTTGATTGAGATCTTCCCAATCGCAACTTATCTATTAGTTGAGTAACTTTGTCCCTTTTCCTCCTCTAGTGGTTGAATGCAAAGCTACTTCTTTAGTTCAGGAAAAATGAAATCTTGATTAATCTTATGAGAATAATTCAAGATCAAAGGAGGCTTTATTTCATCTCTTGAGACTCTCATAGATGGTGTAAGTGAAAGCAACTATAGATTTAGGTCAACTTGTCTTTTTGGATGAGGTGGGAGTTGGGCAGGGGTAATCTTGGATGTTAGTCCAATTACTTCACTAGTCGGTGATGCTACTACTAGTAGTCAAATGTTTTAAAAAAAAAAAAAAATGGTCTTATTACCATCTTAAAATGCCTTATGAAAGAGTCTATGAAAGGGGATGGAAGTCAATTCTATAGTGACGTTATAGCTATGTTCAATAAGAATTCCTCCCAAAAAAGGAGTCAAGTTTCTTGATGAGTTTCAAAAGCAACATGGCTTGAAGCATCTCTCTCTCTTCTTTTGGAATTACATGAGAATTACTGTTCTTGCGCTTGCTTACCTACAAAAACCACTGCTTGACCCACTGCATGTCACACTTTCTGCGACTCCCACATGCTTCCAAACTAGTACCTTGGCTACCACTTGCTTCTAATACTTGCTCTTTACTGCTTTCTAGATACTTGCTTGCTTGGGATGGGCTTTCTTATGCTACTATTTTTTGCTCTTGGGCAGGTGGAACTACTACTACATGTGCATCTAGCGGCTTGAAAAACCTACCTTGACCATCTTCTAAAGTTCTAAAGAATCTACTTCCATTTAAAAAAAGGCTTCCATCATGGACTGCTCTACATTCAATCATGCCATAATGACTTTTGAAGCACTACGGATGGGACAAAGTAGCCAATTGCTGGCTTTGAATAACCAGCCTAGCAAGAACCTCAATTCTTCCATAACATAACGGAGCAGGATTGCATGTGAGCTAAATGACATAGGTGCGCAAGAGTACTTTTCCCTACAACCATCTCTTCTGAAAATATTCATTGATATGCCTTTAGAAGAAAGAACCACCATAAAATCTTCCTCATCATCTGTAGTGGAACGAGAGCTAGAAATCTAGACCATATTGAAAGGTTCTTGAGACCACAGGATGGAAGATCAAAGTATTACAGCGAGGTCCAAGAATGAAGAAAGGGTAGAATGACTGAATGAATATGAGCTATGGCTAATATTCGGGGCATAAAAGATTTAATTTCCACGAGACCCTGAAACCACCAACCACCCCGACCTAATTCATGATGAGCCCACCAATTACTTGGCAAGATGCCTACGATGAAAAAGAACTGACATGTCAAGATTGAAATTCGAACACTACATACATTGTCTGATCGAGACCACTTTATGTTCACAGAGAACAAAAAGTAATAGTCTCTTTCTTTCCATTGCTGGAATGGCACTCCTTCCCTCTCTCCATGCCCATTAAGCGGCTCCTATCTATGAGCAAGGGAAGGTGTGAAAAAAGCTGCAGTCTACATGGTAGCTTCTCTTGATACATATAACAAATGAGCAAGTACACCCACACAAAATATTTAAATGATTGGGGTTAAGAGCAAAAAAGCTTCTTAATATATGATGGGGTGATGCATCCAGCAGAAGCTGAAGTAACATTCCATTCTCTTTATGTAGCATTGGTGGTGAGTGGAGTGCCACAATCCTATTCATCATCTTTTCACTACATAAGCAAAGCCCATAGCACTAGTGACATATTTGGCATAAATGCTAGAAGGATTTATAACTGATAATTGGTCTTATGGAATAGGATTTGATTCTGCAAGCGGTTTAGTAAGAATGAAGAAATTTCAAATAAAAGGATCAGAACTTGCAGATAGGAAAGGAGAGAAAAATAAAGCAATGCTAAGAGCTCAGTCAATCTGCTGTTCATTGATAGATGAAGCTCTCTCTTTTACATTTTGTGCCAAATGTAATGAAAGATTAGTCTTTTTTCCTTCTTGCAAACCACAGGAGATCCCAGGGCCAAGAAGAGCAAAGCACATTTTCGAGTCAAGCGGTGCATAAAAAAGGGATGGCCCATCAAAAGTCTAGTTCCTTCATGAACGAAGTTTAGAATCCACAAGGGTTCATAGAACAAAGGAAGTGTACAACTCAAGCCCACTTTTTGTTGAAGAGATAGAATGGAATTCCTAATGAAGTTCAAGACAAAGGTGCTAGGAAAAGATTCTCTATAGCCTTATCATTTTGAGACATTATGGCTTTGGGGTTGACCCTAGTAATAAAGAAGGAATCTATAAAAAGTTGGGATCCAACACCATGACAAAATACTAACCTGATGATTAGACCATGTCCCTGAGATTTGATAAAAGAAAGGTGTATTAACGGTTAAGACGTTAGATTTGTATAAGTTTTTAGGAAGATGATGGAATGAAAGACCAAGGAAAGAAAGAAGGAATGCACAAAATGCAAGTGCTGCAATAAATGTTGGTGGTTGTTTCTTGTGGTAAGTGAATGCAAGAAAAGATCCAGAAATAATGAATAATGAGAGAATGAATTGATTGATATTTTGTGCTCATTTCTAAATTTTTTCTTTGTTATTCCCATCATTCGAGAACCATAGGATGATCCCAATCTTATTCTTCTTCCATTCTTCCTTGCTTTTTGGCATCATAGGTGAGGCAAAGAGCTTTCTTTTAAAGAAGCATCTGGTTCCATTTTCTTTCTTTAGTTAACCCACCTTTGCTTAAGAAAGATTTGAGTAATTCGATCTATATGACTTGGAATGGCACTCTCATATTTTGAAATTCTATCTAGTAGCATCTGATCACAGAAGCCATTAATAGTTGCATAAATCAATGCAATTTGGTTCTATAAAAGCATGTAATCACTGAGGGACTAAAGGTTCTTTGCTCTAGAGTAGGATTTAGCTTCATAGTACCAATAAAGATAATCACACCATTGACACATCCAACTCGATTGAATATTCTTCAAACTAAACTTTAGAATAAGAAGAAATTCTAGAGCCGTAGATCTTTTGTAAGAAGTTTTATCGTAATTGACAAGCCTTCCATAGACATACAAGTGTAGTGAATGCCCTCTACCGAACCAGAGTTCCACACTAGTTGGACAAGCAAAAGACAACGTTCTTCATATGCAAAATATGTAACCTTATTTCTTTGAATGGGTTACACCACTAAGATTACCAAGAATCCCAAGAACTTTTTGTGAAGCGCCATGATGCCTACATAAGGTAGAAAACCTTTTCAGCTCATAGACATCCATATGACATGAGAGCTTTGAAAGATACAGGTGAAAGATCAACTCTAACATCTCTCACCCTCAATTTCTTTGCAAACTCAGCAACACCAATATCAAAGAATTATGAAAAGAAATCTTGACTTGAACATCATCAAGATTTTGCATATAAGATTTAGTGACTTTGTCATCACAAATTATGATGTCATCATCAAGTATTGCATAATCTGTAAACTACAAACTAGTGTGAACTTGCTCCATTGCATCTCGCATAATCATGTGATTAGGTAAAACTATTAGAGAATAAGAAGAAAGAGAACCAAGAGGTGGACCGACAAATGACACACCAGACGGAATACCATTTTGCTTTCTTTTATAGATGGATAAATCGATTAGTGGCCAAACTTGCATTTGCTACACTTGAGCTATAAGACCTTCCAAAGAAATATTGAAAGATCTCAAACATAACTAATAGGGGAAATCTGTCAGTTGCTGAAGAGAAATCTAATCAATGACAAACCATGAATCTCTTTAGCCTATCTTCTGGAGCACTCTGATAAAATGTTTCGTCCATAGGTAACTATGAGAGAACATGCATCAACTAACTATGTATTGGAGCAAGTAATCTCTTATTCATGTAGTGACCTATATAAAAAATTCTTCTTTTACCTCCTTGTTGAATAGTGAAAGTCTTCCAATCAAGGCACCGTACAATAATATAGAATCTATTTGGGGGGTGGCCCTTTCATAGTTATCAGAAACTCAGAAAACCACTTATTAAACTCAATAATGCATATGTGATGAACCAACAAAATATTGGGAGACCATTGCTATCCATAAGAATGGATAAAGCAAATGAGAGACCTATAAGCGCCCAGTTTGAATAAGAATGCAGGAAATATAGAGCAAACACACTTTGAATTTCCTAAACCTTTTTGTGATGCTGATTTAGATAACTCATCATTGCTAAACTGTGTGTTTGGAATAGACTTCCATGCAAGAATAAAACTAATAGCTTGTTTAAGGGGAATAGTTCAAATCCAAGACATATACTGGTCGACAAGATTAGGTGGATGATGTTTAAAGCGACCAACAAAATCTAATAGACGAGGAATATCTTCAATAGGAGTAATGATAGACTTGAAAATCTCATGAATCACTCTCTTTGCTACCAATATGACTCGGTATAATGAGAATAAAGAGAAGTAAAACTAAATAAGCTGATCAAACTCTGGTGTACCTTTGTCAATCATAAAATGATGAAATTTTGGGATAATATGAAGGTAGCCTAGCCTGGTCAGAAAAACAAGAATAGAAAGAAGTTGAGGACCCAAATAACCACCTCCAAAAGTGAAAATAAAAGACGATGAACACTGCTTAAGGTATAAAACTGTAAAGAGAGTCTCAGAACTCTTATGTAATAGAAAAATCTCTTTCATGAGCAAGTAAGTCACGATGCACCTTTCCTTAGTTAAGCCATAGTTCAAAAAATGGGGGAAAGAGGACTTTTCACCGTGAAGAGATATCTACAAGTGATCTTCACTTACAAAGGTGAGTTTGATTATGGATTTCGGCAATCACCTTTTCCCAGCCTTGCAACCCTTCCCCATCCTTCTTTCCAATGCAATGAAGAACATTTTCTTTCTAAGTTCAAAATGTGTTATGAACAACCCCATTTTTTTCCTCTGCACTAAGAGACTGCCTGCACTTGGAAACTTACTCATGGGGCATGAACAATCCTAAGTTAGAACTTCTTTTTTTGCTTTTCATGAGATGTCTTCTTTTCATACTTGTGAACATATAGTTTTTGCTTCCTACTAGTTCCTGTTGCATGGAGAAAATAAAGGTGTGAAGCATCCAATTTCTGAGAACTCAATTTTCTTTAGAAAAAGTAGTCAATTTCATTGATGACAGCCTTGGACTGGACTCCTGGTAAGATTGGTGTTGATCCAATCTCTCCTTTCTCCTGGGGAAGAAGACTTGCTCCTTGTAGATAGCCCCTATCCTATGCCCCACCTTGACCTGCCAATAGGATTAACTCTTAATATACTATCCTTCGATAAAGAAATGCTCCAACCCCGCTAAATAAGCCCCTAAAAAAACTCATCCGATAAGAGAGGATTTCTAAATAGGATCTCCTTAGCTTGAAGAAAGAGAAAGCTTTCTTAGCAGGAACTTCTCAATCATTCCTTTCAGTCGCACCTCCCATTCCACTATCCCAAGCCCAAAAAGCTAGTGCAAGTTGGATGTTGTTTTCAGGGAGAACCAAAATGAAATGAAGCAACTGTGAAAAAACACAAATTAGTTTTTCTTTTCTTTTTTCCCTCTTTTCCTTTTCTTTTTTTGTATCTTCATTTGAAAAATAGGAAATTGGAATTCTGATTTTCATTTTCTGCCCATCCAATTCCTAAAAATGAGTTTATGAATTTCATTGATATCAAGTCATAGCATTCTATGTACTCTTTCACCATGTTCTCCTTAACCAACCAAAGTCTTTTGATGGTAATAACCACTTTTTCCATTCAAAGGAAATTGATGTTCTCCCTATGCAGGTCACAGCCTACTCATATTACCATTTCTAAATTGGATATGTAAGACATCCATAGGAAGGAAATACTATACTACTTTCACCTTTTTTATACTTGAAGGGAGGCACCTTCTCACCTCTTAGTCAACATAGGGTGTAGAACAAGTGGGGTGGTCTTCGAGCTAGGGTGTGGTTCACCGGGTCAGAGAAATGGTAAGTGATTCCTAGTTGATTGACTCTTGACTTCTCAGCTTATTACTTTTGGTTCGAGTAAGCAAGGACAGGTGAAAGGAATGGAGATGGAGAGAAAAGGATTTGAGTTTCACTCATATTCATGCGTCTTTTAAAAAGAAATCGACCTCTAGGAGAAGAAAAAGACAGATGTAATAGAATTTGGTTCAGATTGATCCATTTTCCAAGTTTTGCATATGATGACATTCTCACTGGTAGACCAGAATCCTTCCTTCTTTTACGAAATAGATGAAACAAAGGGCTTCACTAACATTGGTCTGTTTGTGCATGAAGAAGGACTTCTTTCTCCTTACATTCTTGACTAGGTTCACATTAGTCCACCATTCAGGCATAGGTGTGCTATCAGACGGCATGCTAGGAGTTAAGGTTATTGATGCATTGGATCAGCCGCAATAGACATGCATGACTTTTTGGACACCAATCTCCTAGTGGTGCACAGTACTTTGTTAGTATGACACTGAGTTGGTTGTGGCATGGTCAGTCAGTGGCCTTAGAGGGATCACACCCTAACAAAGCAGCTTAACAGTTTTGGTTTTCTTTGGTGAGTGCATATGACGGGCTGCCTTTCATCCCTATAGGGCTGATCGATGATAGCGGGCCTCAGTCCCTTATGAGACACACTTGTATGCTACCTGATGTAGGGCACGTCGAGATTTGGCATGGGTGATTTTGCTTGGCTCCACTAGATAGTCGTACAGGGGTTAGGTATGTTAGGTTGACTTGGTTGTGGTTGTCTTATGCGCCTCTTCTCAAGCACGGTGCCAAGAGATATAAGTGATGAGTGAGAGAGTTGGGGATTCCTCGAGCACAGTGGTTCCACAAGAGCTCTCTATAAGCAAGGACCTACAAGGGTATTGTCTTTTGACTTTGATGCATGTCATAGCTATAGATTTTCCTTTTTAGCACATTTAGCTTTCTACTTATGGCACTGACTGTTGCTTTCACTTTGCAGTTAACTCACCGACTGAGTCAGGATGCCGTGAGAGCAATCATTGCCTCTCATAAAGAGGTACATTCTTCGTTGGGTCATCGTATCAGTGGCATGAGGATCCACAGAATGTTTCTATGTATTGGGATGTTAGTCCGTCATACCATCGACTTCTCACACCTAACGAGGAAGAAGAGCCACAGCCTCCCTATTTGGTGGAGAGTACACCTCTTTCATGTTTTTTGAGTTCTTCAGGTACTTTTGTGATGCATTTCCCTACTCCCTTGAGTCTAGACTGGTACCTCACCTCACATATTGTTCTTTCTACAGTGGTGAGTCCCATCTACTGGCTAAGAGAGACATTAGAGTCAGAGGTATGCGATGTTGGAAGATGCTAGGGCTCAGCTGCAGCAGTTTATTACTTTGAGAGAAGGGATCTGATGGTTTCAATCAATGGCCATCTGAACACCCCCCAAGTTAGTATCTCATGTGAAGTGGCTATAGCTTGCTTGTAGTCACATTCTTAGAATCACTATAGCTTGAGTGGACCATTGGCTAATTTTTCTATAAATTGGAAGAGTTATTTTATTATGTATACCGATGGATAATATATGCATTAATGCATGTATATACAGTTATAGCTTAATCAATAAAATGATGGAATTCATAATAAATCTTTTTTTGAAAATCTTTGAAATAGAAACTCAATGTATCTAACTATTTATTTCTAATGATTCATTGTAAATTGCTTCTAGGTGATGAAAGTTATTTAGGGATCAAGCAATTAAAGTCGAGTCAAATCCTTTTAGGTTATTCTATCAATTCCAAATGAATGAAACTAGATCTAATATAGTATGAACTGGCGATCACATAACATATATGGACAAAACATCTAATGGAAAAATAAGTAATTTTTGGTGGGCTTATATCCTTTTTTGATTAACTAGGTTTTTCTACATTTTGAATGGAAAGACAAATTTTCTCAAGTCTGGTAGCGATATCCATGGCTAAAGTTGGTTTGGCCTCGTCTCCATTTTCTTGCTATTTATAGGTATTAGAGGCCATATACATAGCTGTGTCTTAGTTTGGATCATTTCAAACCCGAACCAATCCACTAGATTGAAGTGCGTTGAAGCCATACTATAGTATGAAAGGCCCCTCCAAAAAAGTGAATTGAATAGTTTGCCATGCAGCTTAACCTCAATCATGAATAGTAAATAATAGAGCGCTCAAGTGAAGCATCAAATCTGACAAAGAGTACTCCATCATGAAGTTTTTCCTCAGCCAATGATCACTCGACAGCTTCATCTTAGCTAAGGAAAAAAATGTTTTGCTGAAGCCCTATCCATGATCAGATGTATGCTTTTTGCCGCTAGCGTGCTTGTTAGAATTTATGATTGTTGTTATTGTTCCAGTTTGGTTTTGATTCTAGTACTTGCTCAAAAGACTAATAAGAGAACAAAGAAAAAGAGAGGGCTAGCTGACAAGGGACTTGTGACTTAGCAGACAAGAGCAGACCTTGAAGCTACCTTTTTTGCTTATGCAGACTAGAAACTTGGTACAAATTATGCTCTAAGTATGGGCTCTTGCCTAATTCATAAAGAAAAAAAATTGACATGAAATAATTCCTAAAGAGTATGATGTGCCCGGCCTTGCTTCTCTTGATTCCCCACCTAGATCTCGTAGAGGAGGATCAATAGAAAGATCTATATCAAAGATTAATTTTAGCTCTATCTTCTCAGAGATAGATGCATAAGCATTAGAATTGTAATGAGAACATCTAAAGTTTTTTAGAACCATTTGACATGTAATGCCTCTTTCAAAATGGTTCTCAAAAACTCGCACAAATTATCATTATGCATAAGATGATGTTTTTATGTAATGAGACATGTAGTTTCTTTTCTTCAATTAGATATTCATTGGAATGAACCATAACTATGGAACCCAAATTCTAATAGATTGATCCCAAAATAGAATATCCAATTTAGGAGAAATCCTATAGAAAATGCCAAATTCCTACCTTGGTCTTACAATTTTGGATTTATTCTAGTATGTAAAGAAATTACAAATATGGTCCAAGTAAGAAATTCCCAAGTTTCCTTAGGGTCCCAATTCCAATAAGAATCCCACGCTGCATTAGCTCATACTGCTTCAGAAAGAATGCCTATGGTAAAAAAGGTAAACCACCATAAACTAATGACACGATAACTCCAATAATCCAAATAATGAATTCATTGATATTTGTCAAAATTATGAAATGAGAGAAAGAAGACTTTTAATACTTCCTTTTTTCGCTCAAATATTCCATATCACCAAAGAAAAATGACTTCACTAAACATCAAAAATTCTTATTTTGAAAAAAGAATCGATTCTTTTTTGAAATGTAATCACTATAAGAGCAATTGTTAATAACTATCCGCATAAGAAAGCTGCATAACTCAAGAGCATCATATTGACATGCATTATTAACCACTAAGATTGTAGAGCAGGTACTAATATTATAGGTTTATGCATTTCAATTGAAAGATGTGATGTGGCAAAACCTTGGGTAAAAATAACACTTAGTGAAGTTATTGCGAAATCATTTATATGATTCCCAAGATAGGAATCATATGAATAATGGATAAACTCCATGAAAGGAAGATTAATAATTCCTATAAATTACTTAAGGAAAATGTCCCAAACAAATCCAATGAATAACTAAAAATCTTGTTACAGAGAAAAATGTAGCTATGATCCCTTTATTTGATGAATTATGTAATCCTTCAATTTCATAGACTAATAAGTTCATAAAATGAATTAGTATAACAATTAAGAAGATCAAAAAAGAAATATGAGTTAATATATATTCTAAAGTTGCAAATATCATAAAGAAGGTTCCCTTTTCAATAATTCAAATCAAGGAGGCGATGAATAGAATCTAAAGAGAAGATTTTCAAGATTTTAGATTCTATTAGATCTATTGTGTCTATATTATTCTATATTATTAATATGAATAATTA